>JAUTDX010000215.1:0-219752 GCA_030844895.1 Ambrosia x helenae
ATTAAGTACCATCCTGGCAGGCGAATGTAGTAGCAGACGCCTTGAGCAGGAAGGAATCAATTAAACCTCGTCGCGTTCGGGCGTTGCAACTCACCATTCATTCCTCTCTACCTGTCCAACCCGTTCTGCCCAGTTAGAAGCTTTGAAGGAGGAAAACCTTAAAGCTGAGACTATGCACGGTGCCGACAAGCACCTCGAGCGAAGGCCTGATGGCCTGCACTACTTCGTAGAACGCATATGGGTTCCTTTATTCGGGGGACTTCGGGAGCTTGTCCTAGATGAGGCTCACAAGTCCGGTATTCTATTCATCCTGTTTCGGATAAGATGTACCAAGATCTGAAGGTGCTTTACTGGTGGCCAAACATGAGGTCAGATATAGCCTCATACGTGAGCAAATGCTTGACCTGTGCTAAGGTCAAGGTGGAATACCAGAAACCGTCGGGTCTCTTGCAACAACCTGAAATTCTGGAGTGGAAATGGAAACGGATTACAATGGATTTTGTCACGCAACTACTAAGTCACCGAGCGGGAATGATAAGATATGGGTGATTGTTGACCGATTGACAAAATCAGCCCATTTTCTCGCTATTAAAGAGACCGACACCATGGATCGTTTGGCTCGTCTTTATCTGAAGGAAGTTGTTTCTAAGCACGGGGTGCCGGTTTCTATTATTTCGGATCGTGACTCCCACTTTACTTCTCACTTCTGGAAATCTTTGCACAAGGCTTTGGGTACCCAACTGGACATGAGTACAGCTTATCACCCACAGACTGACGGACAGAGTGAACGTACGATTCAAACTTTAGAAGACATGCTGCGGGCATGTGTGATCGATTTTGGCAAAGGGTGGGAAGCTCACCTACCGTTAGTAGAATTCCTCTTACAACAACAGTTACCACACGAGCATCAAGGCAGCTCCGTTCGAGGCACTGTACGGACGGAAATGCCGGTCTCCTCTTTGTTGGGCTGAGGTGGGTGAGAGTCAACTCACTAGGCCTGAGCTAGTGTACGAAACTTCGGAAAAGATCGTACAGATTCGTAACCGGGTTGGCAGCGGCACGGGATCGGCAAAAGAGTTATGCTGATCAGCGTCGCAAGCCATTGGAATTCCAAGTTGATGACAAGGTACTTTTAAAAGTTTCACCGTGGAAGGGCGTCATACGCTTTGGGAAGCGTGGCAAACTCAACCCTCGGTATGTCGGTCCATTTACGATCCTGGAACGGATTGGACCGGTGGCGTATCGTCTTGATTTACCGACGGAGCTCGGCAACGTACATAACGTCTTCCATGTGTCCAACTTAAAGAAGTGTCTGGCGGACGAGTCTCTTATTGTTCCACTGGAAGAGATCAAGGTGGATGATCGTCTTCGGATTGTGAGGAACCTGTTGAGTTTCTTGATTACAAGATTCGTAGCCTACGTCATAGCAAGATTCGCATTCTTAAGGTTTGCTGGAACTTGAACCGAGGACCAGAGTACACTTGGGAACGGGAGGATCAGATGAAGTCTAAGTATCTCATCTCTTTCCTAAGGAAGCGTTCGAATCGAGATATGTTACCACTACTGCTGAATGAATCTCGGGGCGAGATTCCTTTTAACGTGGGGATGATGTGACAACTCGGGTAAATTTTCTTCTTGGTTTCTATCTTTTGTCTGTTCTTTTGTTATTCCTTTTGGTACTTGTGCAATTTTTGGGACGAAAATTCTTTTAACGTGGGGATGATGTGACACCCGGCAAATTCTGGTTAACAACGCTGTTTTAGATTAAAGTCTACCTTAGCGAGTCACGCGTATATTATACTTAACTGGGATAGTTGAGTCGTGTTACGGTTCGGGAACTATTAGTTTGGTATAGAGGATCATTAGATGTTAGTCTAAAGGCTCATTAGATGTCAGTCCTTAACCAAGTGTACAAAGGGTGACGATTCGTAGAATCGTCAGAGCACAAGGAATATACAAGTCTTGAGTCCCGGGAATTGCGTGAACGAGTGTGAATGTGTTTGTTTGCAAGTATTATGTGTTTTACAATCATTATGTGACTTGTCGGTACGTGAAAATGTGTTAACATATGTTAAAACGGAGTTTAACGCGCCAAATGTGCTGAACCAGCCCCTATAGGCGAATAGGGGCTGTATTCGCCTATAGGGTAGGCGAGTATGGTCCCAATAGGGGCGAATAGGCCTATTCGCCTATACTAGGGGCGAATAGGATCCCTATTCGCCTGATGATGCTGGCGTAATCGCCTATAACGTGCTGGACGACTAAAAACGCCTATAAATACAATACTTTGACCTCCTAAACTTCATATTAATAACCCTAGTCGTCCCACAACTCGTCCCAACGCCCACACAACCTCTGGAACACGATTTTGGATCAAAACACAAGATTTCAAGCCTATTACATCAATCTATTACAAATCTAAGGTGTGGTTTTCATTCATGCAATCTTTAATAACGTTTTTATTAAATCCCTAAGGGTCCAGACCTGTTTATAAACGTAAATGCCTTCTGAAATTCGTTAATAATCATTGTTAATTGGATTCTAACTATCATGCTTGTTGTATGTGGGTTTATGATTAAAAGATAGGATTTTTTTTATGATTCAAGAAGGATTAGTAACATGATATTAAGGTAGTTATAGATTAGTAATGATAGCATGTTGATGAAATCTGAGTAATTGTTCATTAGGGTTAGGGTTATGCATGTTAATGTGATGATTCATGCTATATGTGTTGTTTTTGGGATACATGGTTGCATGTAGGGCTGATAGAACGAGGTTAAACGCAGGATTTTGATTGAAATATGTTTGATATAGTTGTTTGATTGATATTTGATGTTTACACACGTTCTGGATTGAATTTGGAGTGTTAAACGCGCGAAAAACCGGAACAGCTGTGCTATAGGCGAATAGGAATCCTAATCCCCTATACTATAGGCGATTAGGAGCCCATTCGCCTGAAGGGGAGCCCTAATCGCCTATAGTATAGGCGAATAGGATCCTATTCCCCTTTACTTCATGCATTTACGATCCTAAATGCTAGTTAAGCCCTGAATTGCATGCTTTACGACGTAATCGCCTATAAACTCAGAAATTACATATGAGATAGCCCTAATCGCCATAGTATAGGCAATTAGCATTCCTAAATGCCTGTTGACCCACGTAATCACTAGTTGACTTTTCCTAATCGCCTGTACTGCTGCTGTAAGTGTAATTTAGCATTTCGGGACCCGATTTGACACCTAGGAACATGCTAGGAACCCCGTAACATATCTAATAACTTGGTAACATGTGTTCGGACTTATTTATGTGATACTTGAATTACGTGCTATAACTTGTTGGACTTTAACGTATGTTAAGTGTGTATTGCATGATTGTAGTTTGTGAGTACAAGTATAACACGGGGAGTCTCGGGTCACCAATGGGATGTCGAGTCTTGTACTTTGGGTTAATTTAACAGTCACGGTGTTTTCAACGAACTTGGTTATGGTCTGGACATCTAGGGACTAACTAACCTTCGGGTTATTAGTCTAAGTACTTGTAACTGTCATATGTTAGGTCGCCGCTTTACGGGGCTAGCATAGCTTGCTGATATTATTCGTGTTTCGAAGTAACGCAACCTAAGGTGAGTTTACGGCCCCTCTTTTAACTGGTTTCACTTTTCGGGGGAGAAAACATGTGTTAAACTGATGTTTTGGTAACAACTGTCATACTATGGGTTTTCTATGGTTTACTATACGATCTTTGGAAGTCCCGGGGGAAACCATGAATGTGCGGGTTAGCACAACGGGGAAATGTGAATAGATCTATTGGGAATGACCAACCCCGCTCGTCGGCTTGGAGGGCCGGGCGAGTGCAAATTGTCTCAAACAGGAACAGGTTTACTATTCGGGCACAACATCTGGTTTGCGAGTTAGTAATGGTTTTCCAATCGTTTTAGTAATAAAACATACGCCTAGCTAGCGTACCTTGGTTTGCAAATTGTTATAGTATAGACAGTTTGAACTTGGTACTTTGATTACAAAACCTGTAAACTCACCAGCATTTTTGTGCTGACGTAAACTCTTACATGTTTTCTCAGGTCGCTAAGGTAGCACTATGGAACTAGGGCGCACGCGTCTGCACGACGTCTAGTTAGGATTGCATGGTTTTCAAACATTAAATAATGTGGTTTACTTTTGGATTATGTTTTGAGAATAAGCTTCCGCTGTAACTGGAGATTTAAACTATGTGTTTGAAATTGCATATGTTAATTTAGACTTGTTTATTGTGATCGTTGGTTTGGATCCTGGTTTGTCATGCGCCTCGCGGTAAAACTCCGCAAGTGGATTTTAGGGTGTGACACTAGTATATATATATTATATATATATATATATATATATATATATGTATGTAACACAATAAGGTCTATATGTATAACTAGTAAATGTAAGACTACACGTTTCGTTTAAATGTTCACATAATTATTCCTACATAATAAAGATTACGAGAGACTAAATGTGTATATTACATACACATTTATGCATGGGATCACATAAATAGAAAATAATATTACAAAGTAAAAATGTTCACATATTCATTCCTACGTAATAAAAAGCACCTTAAAGTACCTACGTAATAAAAGTAAAAAACAAAACAAAATAATATATACATACATAGGGGATGGTTAGAATAAAAAACCCACTCAAATTGAAGAAACCCAGTAAATTTAATCTAGACCATTGATCTAAAGTGATCAATGGCCTAGATTGATTCTATATTATTTTAATACATTTAATTTAGTAGATGACAAAAAAAAGGTAAACAGGTCAAATTACATTTTCTGAAAAAGCATATATGTCAAGTTGACGTGACACATGTCACATCATCTCTCTCATACTTTTGTACCCATTGTCCAAATCTGTTAAGACGTCGTGTTACATATGTAACATATGTAGCGTTGCATACGTTAAAATTGCACAGACTCTGGTCTCATATGTGGTGTCTTGTTGCATGCGTTAAGACACATAGAAAATGTATAAAAATCAAATAAAAACTTTACTGAGCAAAAACATTCACATGTACACAAAAACAATGTTTCTTACAAATGCTAAAAACAATCAAAAACGGTCATTACAACAAACAAATGCTAAAAAAAAACTATCATAAATAAATAAAAAATTGTTACACTTCATTCTTGATAATCATCGTCATCTTTAATGCAAAAAAATATGTTCACCTGCAAAAAAGAAAAACAAAATCATCAATTTACATAGGAGGAATGTTATATAACTGCATAGATGTGTAATATACGCAACTTAGTTCTACGAAACATACGCACACATAGATTTCATCCCATGATTAGTGACTTTTGTTTTAATTAATATCTGCAACTAGTGTTGAAGTCAAAAAATCAAACCTTTGTATCTGGTTATGGTGTAACATATGAAATAGATGCAAAACATATATTCCACACGTTAAAAATACTGATACAAACATGCACATTCTGGTAAAAAAAAGAAAAGACATATTGTTGCTTATGTTAGAGACATTAAAATTCACGAGTTTCAACGTATGCTACCTATGTGTAAACATGATTAGTGACTTTTGTTTAACTAATATATAAAAAAGGTTAATTAATATGTAGACCTACGTGTTAAGGTATGCTACCTACATATTGTTGCATATGTTAGAGACATTAAAATATGGTAAAAAATTAGAAACTTTGTATCTGGTAAAAAAATCAGAAACTAATTTATACCAACTTAGTTTGCTGTTACATACCAAACAGACGCAACATAGAAGTCATCCCATGATTAGTGACTTTTGTTTAATTAATATATAAAAAAAAAGGTTAATTAATATGTAAACCTACGTGTTAACTTATACTACCTACGTGTAAAAAAACATACTAACCGATCCATCTCTAAACCAGTATTATTATTATTATTATTAATCAATATTACACATAAAAAACATACTAACCATTATTATTATTACTAATAAAAAGATGGTTCACATTAAACAAAACAAAAACGATTCACATTAAACAAAAAAAATTGAATTTGAAGGAATAATAATAACAAAAGCATACTATCCATTAGTATTACTAATAAAAAAACGATTCACATTAATTGATTCACATTAGTAATAATAATAACAAAAAAAACATACTATCCATTAGTATTACTAATAAAAAAACGATTCACATTAGTAATAATAATAACAAAAACATGCCATCTCACGAGCTCTGTTTCATGTTAAATTCAATTTTTTTTTTGTTTAATGTGAATGGCTTTTGTTAATTTTGTAACCAAACTCTAAATGATGCTAATTTGATATCTTATTATTATGTTTGAATCTTTGTTTCTTGCTAATATTAATATTATCCCATCTCACGAGCTTTATTTCATGTTAAATTCAATTTTTTTTTGTTTTGTTTAATGTGAATGGCTTTTGTTAATTTGATAACCAAACTCTAAATGATGCTAATTTGATATCATTATTATTATGAGTTGGTTATATCCCATCTCACGAGCTCTCTGTTTTATGTTAAATTTAATTTTTTTTGTTTTTTTTTGTTTTGTTTAATTACTAAATGGATTGGCATACGATTAATATTAATATTAATATTAATATTAATATTAATAGTAATAGTAATAATACCTGTGAATTAATGTTATGGATCAGTGTTGTTGTTTCTGTAGAGAAATCCACGAACAAAAGAGAGAAATAAGATGATGATAATAATCTTGATGGAGAAGGTGAAAGAGAGATGGAGAGAGAGAGAGAGAGTGTGTGTGGAGTTGTTTATATAGGAGGGAGAAGACAAAGATTCAAACGAAAAAAGAGGGAGAGAAATGAAAAATCACTATATTTCCCTTATTTATTAAAATAATAGAGGGTGTTGTGGTTTAATCTAGACCAGAAGATGGGTTTGTGGCAGTTTCTTCAAAATATTGGGTTTCTTCTATATACTTAGCCTACAAACATATATATATATATTATATATATATATATATATATATATATATATAAGTGAAAGGTTTAATGGGGAACCACAAATAAGTAGGAACTGAGGAACCCCTCTAAGAACCCTTGGATTATGAAAATCAATGGCTAACATCATACCGAGTAATCATAAGCTTAATTTTCAACCAAGGGTATAATCGGAATTTAAAAAAATACCTTTCACTTAACTTTCTCTCTCTACTCTCTCTTTCTCTCTCCTGCAATCTCCCTACTTTATCTCTTCTGCTCTCCCGCTCTCTCTTTTTTTGGCTCTATCTCTCTCTTCTTGATCTCTTATGCTCCCTCTCCTTCTTCTCTCTCTTCCTCTAACATTATTATTATTATCAGTAACACACAAGCTCTACAAAACTACAGCAAATTGCTACATTCACCCGTGTTTTGCTTTGATCGATCTACGTACTACAGCAGATGGAGATTAATCTACGTATTGTATACTATTTGGATCTGTTTATATATCGATTGATGGCTGCAGTAGGTTGATAGATTAGATCTGAGTTTTAATTTGATTAAACTTGTTGATCTGTTTATATCGATTGCTGGTTGTAGTGGTTGAATTTCTCATATTTGTATTAAATTACCTGTTATATTGTTGAATCAGTAATTAGGATTTGATTTGTAAGAATATGTATAGTTAGATTGTTAATTAGGGGTTTGATTTGTAAGAACCTGTATAATTAGGGTTTCATTAAACAAAAATTGAATTGAACATGTTAAATTGTTTTGTATTAGGTTTAGATTCAATTATAACATGCTAATGAAAAGCTTTAACATGCTGAATGTTTTAGCTACCATTTTAGGGTATTATTAACTTCTTTAGATTGCCTGTTGCGATTTGTTCTATTTCGATCCGTAACTTTTAATCTGTTCTGTATAATTATGTTTCATATCTGATACTAGATAAGTCTTGGTTGTTGTTCCCAACTAGTTTTGCTTGATTTTGTTTGTGACTTGTTGTAGGTTACATACAGTGGCGGATCTAGAAACTTTTTTTACGGGGGGCACAAATTGGCTAAGTTAAAACTAGTCGGGTCAATGGATTGTGTAAAACCGTATAGAAAAAGAAATTTGATTTGCGAAATTTAAAAGAGTTGTTTAAAATATAAATTTTTATTATTAATAAATAAATATTTACCATTACTCTTTTATCTAAAATATACGAAAGAGTGGTATGCATTGATAATAACGATGATAGATCTTTTACTTCATTTCCTTCATCTTTTAACATCTTCTTCATAGCACCATTTCTTTCACAATGCTCTCCAACCAACCAATAAATCTTAAGAAAAATCCAGTACACCTTCTTACATTTTTCTATTTTTTCTTCCTTAGGTTAGTTGGATTTGTGCTCTTTCTTTATCTCTTTTCACTCACATCCCTTCACATATAGTACAAGAAAACCCAGAATTCATAACTATTTTTATATAAAATCCAAAAATAATATGCTACTATAATAGGGTTGTGGGCTGGACCTACGGTGGGCACTAGCCACCCTCCATAGCCATTGGATCCGCCACTGGTTACATAGGTTTTTTTTATGTAGTTTATAGGTATTCATATTGGTTAGCATCTTGCTAGGTTAGGCCCAATTGTTGCAAATGCAGATAAGCTTGTAATCAAACATGGTTTTTCTTTTATAAGCTTGTTCTCAACAAGTTTCGCTTGATTTGAGTTTTAATTTGCTTAATGGAAGATAACAGGAAGTTTAAATTTAACATGTTAAATTATTTTATTTCTGTTTGAGTTTCCTACCTTGTTGTAAAACTTAACAGTTAAAAGATTTAACATATTAAATTAAAATTGTTTCACATGTTAAATAGTCTTGTATTATAGAGTTTATCAGGATTTTCAACCTAATTACGCCAACTCGATCCAAATGTGACATGCAATAGTTTTTTATTTTACTGGTTCTTTCAGCAAAAATGTGTTAAAAACTTTAGCGAAGTTAGTCTGGAATGTGTTCAAAACTGTAGTAAGATGTGCAACAACTATAAACAAAATGGGATGTGGATTTCGCCTATGCTACTGTGGAATACAACTTGCAGTAGCTGTCGATTTCGCCACAGTTGTCAAACATGTAAATTTATTGTTGACTTGCTAACAGCTTAACAAACAACCTGCAGCAGCATGTTTAACATGTTGATGTGTTTAACAGTTGTTGCTGTGTTTAACTTGCCACAACTGTTTTTAATAGTTGTAGTGTCTTAAACGACAGTCATGAACAAAGCCACCAATGTGTCACTTGCATTCGTTAGAAATCAACAAAGCCACCAAATGGGTCAAATGGGTCAATCGCATTAGGTATGACGAATTTATTAATAAAAAGACCAGATTATTGAAAATATTGGAATGCTGATGCTCTTTTATCTGCCGCTGCGCTGAAACACTATGTGTCGTACCATATGCTCTAGAAGCCTCTACATCACCCCCGATGTCATTGTCTAAATAGTAGCAATTTCATTTATTACTACTCTTGTATATATGTTTATTCATTCATTCATTTTGTTACTCACAGGTTACAAAGCCATATTTTGGGATTTGGGCGTTAAAAAAAGAGAAACATGTGCTACTTCCTTCTGTTGTTAATGTTGTCACTGAACAAGGCTATCTGCAGTCTTGACACAACGTCTACTCCGTTAGAATTGAGAAGGCCTCCCAAAGCTTACTGGTAAGATACTAGGAAATTTCAATTTAATATGTTAAATTATTTTATTTCTATTTTGAGTTTCTTAACTTGTAAAACTTAACAGTTAAAAAGATTTTACATGTTTAATTAAATATGTTTAACATGTTAAATAGTCTTATTATTATAGAGCTTATCAGATTTTTAACCTAATTACGTCAACTAGATGCAAAGGTGATATACATCAGTTTTTGATTTTACAGCTTCTAACAACAAAAATGTGTTAAAAACTATAGATAAGTTAGTCTCGAAATGTGTTCAAAACAACAGTAAGATGTGCAAAAACCATAACTGAAATGGGCTGTCGATTTCGCCTCTGCTGTTGTGGAATATAACTTGCAGCAGTTGTCAATTTCGCCTCTGTTGCTGTTGATTATAACCTGTCGCGATTGTCGATTTCGCCACACCTATCAAAAATGTAAATTTATTGTTTTCGTGCTAACTTAACAAACAACCTACAACAGCATGTTTAAGATGTTGTTGTGTTTAACATTTGCAGTGTCTTGAACAACAGTCATGAACAAAGGCACCAAATGAGTCACTTGCGTTTGTATAAATCAACAAAAACAATTTTCAATTTGGTGCCTAATTGTCCTCTGCAACTGGTATATAAAATATTAGGGTTTCTGCATCCTAAATTTCATACGAACGATGCGTAAGAACATCAGAAAACAAAAGCCTATCCCTAACAACAATCCACAACGCATTATCTAGAGTTCTTCAATCAGATCTATCATCGGAGATCGTCGTTTTAACGATCAATTCAACCATCTAAACACTACTGGAATTGAAGGTAATTTAATCAAACCCAAATTCTATTCCCATTATTATTATGACTATTATAGAAATCAACAAAGCCACCAAATGGGTCAAATTGTTCACTCGCATTTGGTATGACGGATTTATCAATAAAAACACCAGATCAATTTAAATTTTGGATTGCTGATGCTCTTCTATCTGCCGCTGCGCTGATACACTATGCATCGTACCAGACGCTCTAGAAGCCTCTACATCACCCGCGATGCCATTGTCTAAATAGTTGTAAGTTCATTTATTACTACTCTTGTATATATGTTTATTCATTCTATCATTTTGTGACTCAGAGGTTACAAAGCCATATTTTGGGATTTGGCATTGCAAAAGAGAAACATGTGCTACAGCTTACTGTTGCTAATGTTGTCATTGAATAAAGGCTATCTGCAGTCTCGACACAATGTCTACTCTGTTAGAATTGAGAAGACCTCCCAAAGCTTACCGGAAAGATACCTGGAAATTTCAATTTAACATGTTAAATTATTTATTTTTCTGTTTTGAGTTTTCTAACTTCTTGTAAAACTTAACAGTTATTAGATTTTACATGTTTAATTAAAATTGATGTTAAATAGTCTTGTTATTATAGAGTTTATTAGATTTTCAACCGAATTATGTCAATTTGATGCAAAGGTAATATACAGCAGTTTCTGATTTTACTGGTTCTTATAGCAAAAATGTATTAAAAACTATGTTACTGGTACTTTCAATGCGCTATACAAATGATTATGTAATTGAGAATGTTTATCTCAAAATACCTTTGCTGCAGTTTTTGACACATTACAACACATTTTTGTCTGCAGTTTTTGATGAATTTCAGCTACAGTTTTGGCATATTTTACTGCAGTTTTTTAAACACATTTCAACACTAAATTTGCTGTAGTTTCTAACACTTTTGTTTTTATCCATTACGGTTATACTTTTAACATATTTTGTTGTAGTTTTAACACATTTTGGCAATTTCTTGCTTGTAGTTTTAAAACACATTTTTTCGCAGTTTTTGACCAATTCCAGCACATAAACATAAGATAATTGAAAATGACAATGTTAGTCTATTCAAATTGCTAAATAATTTTAACTTATTATGTTAAATCTTTTAAATTTTAATGTAACATGTTAAAATAATTTTAATTTAACATGTTAATGTCCTTTAAATCTTAACTTTTAAAATAAATTTGGGAACTCAAAATGAAATACAAAAATGAAATATGCTAAGTTAATTTTGTAAAAAAAAAAATAACAATTTAAGTTGTTAAATAATTTAAATTTTACATGTTAATTCCTTTAAATAATTTTAATTTAATATGTTAAATCTTTTAAGTGTTAAATTCAATTTAACATGATTTAACATGTTTAAATAATTTTAATTTAACATGTTAATTCTTTTAAATGTTAACTTATAAAACAAATTATAGAACTCTAAAAGAAATACAAAACTAAACATATTAAATCTTTTAAATAATTTTAATTTAACATGTTAAATCTTTTTAGCGTTAAATTTAACTTAACATGATTTAACATGTTAAAATAATTTTTATTTAACATCTTAATTCTAATAAATGTTACTTCTAAAGAAAGTTAAAAAATTAAAAACAATAGCATGTTAAGTTAATTTAATTTTCTAATAAAAACGACAGTCGTGAACAAAGTCACCAAATGGGTCACTTTTGTTTGTATAAATCAATAAAACCACCAAATGGGTCAAATGGGTTACTCGCTTTTGGAGCAAATGGGTCACTCGCATTTAGTATGATGGATTTATGAATAAAAAGACCAGATTATTTTAAATTTGGATTATTGATGCTCTTCGATCTGCAACAAAAAAATTCCATTAATAAACTAGCGTTTTGATAACTTTCCACCCATGTTAATAATAGTTTTTGGTTTTAAAAAATGAACTTAACATGTTAAATTATTTTATTTCTTTTTTACTTTCCTAACTTGCTTTAGAAGATAACATTTAAGAGATTTAAAATGTAAATAGCCTTGCTATTAAAGAATTTTCCAGATTTAGTTATGATCTATAATAATTTACTGAAACATTCCTAGCTATATCAATCTCAAATTATGTCGTGTTTATGGGTCATAAACTGCAGCCAAACCTGCAGAAAAATGTGTTGAAATGGGTCAAATACTGCAGAATTTTAGTTTTACTGCTTTTGTTCCTACAAGTTTTGGCTATTGTTCCAACTAGATTTGCTTGATTTGAGTTTTAATTTGCTTACTGGAAAGATACCGAGATGTTTCAGTTTAACATGTTAAATTATTTTATTTCTATTTGGGTTTCCTATCTTCTTGTAAACTTAAAGTTAAAATATTTAACATGTTGAATTAATTTTTTTTTAACATGTTAACTAGTCTTTTTAGTTAAGAGTTTATCAGATTTTCAACCTACTTACGCCAACTTAATGCAAAGGTGATATACAACCAAGTTATTGCCAAAATGTCTTAAAAACTGCAGTAAAATGTGCTAAAACTGCAACCGAAATATGTGATAAACTGCAGCAAAATTGTGCTTAAATTGGTCAAAAACTGCTGCGAAAAATTCGAGTCATATACTTGCGTATTAATTATTTTCCACCCATGTTCATAATATTTTGTGGCTTATGAAAATGAAATTAACATGTTAAAATATGTTATTTCTTTTTCAGTTCCCATCTTTTAGAAGTTAACGTTTAATAGATTTAATATGTTAAATAGCCTTTCTATTAAAGATTTTTCCATATTTAAAACTATCACATTCGAGAATGCTTTTATTAATGTTTGATTTCTAAAACTATCATCATCATCATCATACTCAGTATATCCCACCAATAGCATAACTATGGTAGGGTTTGAGGAGGGTAAGATGTAGACAGCTTTACCTCTACCCCGTATGAATAGAGAGGCTGCTTCTAGTGAGACCCCCGGCTCGATAGTAGTTTTGCATCAAGCCTTGGACATAAGACACATAACACTTAGCAAGCGGGACAAGCCCAATTGGTGCATGTACCCCCTTGTCTTTTGGCTATCCACGCCACCACATGATGCATGATTAACCATCCGTCATATTTAACATTCTTTTCACAAAAATAGTAAAATAACGTTAAAATTAGTTTACTTTTACTTTTCACCCCCAAAGGGCCCACACATATATACATTATATGTGCACGCCACAAACGAGGCTTATTTCTAAAACTATCATATAAATCAGAATGTAGCATAAATGCAAATGAGATAACTACCTTTTTTTTGGCAATTTACTAATATATTATACCAAAATATGTAACATGTCAATATTTACTATCAAATTGTGCAATCCAAACCAAAGTAAACAATCCGACCATTCTAAATTCTAACGATTTGAATGGAAACCGACCAATAAACAAATACAAAAGTCTCGCGAACTACTAAAATCTTAGTAAAGAATAGATTTCTCATCAATTGTCATCAAAATATGGATGAAAACAAAATGTCAAGAACAGTTTTTTCCCATTAAATGTCTTCTAATGTCAGAGTATATTTCAGTAGCGAGAGTATTTGTTTGGCCGCCCTTTTGACGTGTTGTAACTTCTAACGATCTGAATGCTACTACATCGTTTGTTGCTACTATACCTGCACTTGATCATACGTTCAATATTATAGCACTTTAGAACATGTTAACATAGTGAATAACCGAAATCGTCCCTGTGATTTCCCCATTTTTGTTAGATCCATCCAAAAATCCATCCAAAAAGGTTTCTTTTTTCACCTAAGCCACTAAGGTTTCCCATTATGTGCTAAATCCGTCCAAATCACTAACATTGTTAATAATTAACGAAATCTGAATGACATGTTTGTAATTTCTCCTCTTTAAAACCTAAATGTTTTCAATGTATAAACCTCACAATAGCATCAACTCTTTTATAGTTTTATTGTTTAAAACAAGGTGTATAAAGTAGAGTTTATGAGTTAAAGGCGAAATAGTTATAGGACTTTAATAAGGGTCGTTATTAGTTGAAATTTCTTAGGTTGTCAATTTCTCCTACAGCTTCAGTTAAATACAACCTGCAACAGCTGTCAGCTTTGCTTCTATGGATGTCAAGCTGTGGATGTCAAGTAAAACCTGAAGCAATACAACTTGCACCAGCAGTCGATTTTGCATCTTCTGATGTCGAATACAACCTACAGTGGTTATGGATTTCGCATCGGCTGTTGAACATGTAACGGGTCAAATGGGTCATTTGCATTTCTAGAAATCAACAAATGGTTCTACCATCTTTTTTAGCACATAGTTGTTTTGTATCTTGCAACTTTATCTGGTTTGAATACTCCCTATTGAAAAGGCATGCACAAGCTCATATGGCAGAAAGCACAACATGATAAAGGCATATTTCTTCATCTTATTCTATGTTAGAACTCACCATGGTTTCCCTTTTATGTTTGTGCATGTCTTTTTTCTATGGTATATTGGCAACTACAAATAATGAAAAAGTAACAAAAATGAAATCCCTATAAACCTAAGAAACACAAAATGCTTTTTCTACTGAGGAGGCGATGGTTAAATTCCAAGAAAAAGGTTATGTTTAACAATAAACAAGTTTTGTTTAACAAAAATTTAACAATTGAGTCAAATGGGTCACTTGTATTTGGGTTAAATGGGCCATGAGCAATTTGGGAATTAGGGTTTATGGTGGGAGGTATGAATGTTGACCAGACCCAGTGCTGTGTTCTTTATACATAAACAAGTTATAAACGAGGGGAAAAAATGTCAAAACTAAATGTATATGGAAAAAGACCAAACCACCCATCTATTTTCGTTACCTTTTAACAATGTTATTGATTTGGACTGATTTAGCATAAATGGGAATCTTCGATGGATCTAACTTAAAATAATCTATATAGAAGATATAAAAAATGCAAAAACAGGATTTAAAATGGTCAACCCAGCAAAACGATAAATCAAATCTAATAAGAAAACATACTTTAATATTTTTTCTTCATTTGTAATTGTTCTGAAATTTGGATGCTTCTTGCTTCTTTTTCTTCTTATCATCTTCTTGTAGCTTATCAAACTCTTTTGCATCTGCAATGACTTTTTTTCTCTTTTTGTTTGTATCAGCAAACAAGATTTTTGTTTGGTATATTTTGACCTTAATTTTTAGAGTTATTATTTTTAATGTCAGACTCTTTACTAATCCACAATCATAGCTTCTTGAATCTTCTCCATGTATGTATCTATGTGACACATAATGAAAATTCCACATTCTTCCTTATTGTTTTCTGTTCTCCAACCAAATTCTGCTCTCACTGGCTAAAACTTTCTTTGCAATAACTTATTTTGCATTCTATTCATGTTTATATGCTTCACAAATAAATTTCCCTAAAAATTAGGGAAAATTTAGAATATAATAATTTACATATCATAATTATTAAATTAAGAATACATACATTATTTTTTATGTTTATAAAAATAAGTTTATTTAGTTTTTATATGTAAGACTTGAAATCTAAGTTCCACATTTAAAGATTATATTAAGTTATAAGAAACGGTAGTTTGTTAATTTAACACGTTAAACAATTTAAGTAGCATATTATGTTTTAAAATTTGTTTGAAACTCAACAAGTTTCACAAAATCACTAAAATAAAATAACATGTTAAACTGAATTTTTTGCAGTATTTGACTCACTTTGGCACATTTTTGATGCAATTTATGATCTATAAACACATGATAATTTGAGATTGATATTGTTAATAATGTTTTAGTCAAATTATTGTAGATCACAATTAAATCTGAAAAAACTCTTTAATTTCATGTTAAATAAACTGAATTGAACATGTTAAATCTCCTAATGTTAACTTTTAAAAAAAAATTAAGAATTCAAAAGGAAATAAAATAATTTAACATGTTAAGTTCATTTTTTAAGCCACAAAATATAATGAACATGGGTGGAAAGTTATCAAAAAACAGTTTATGACTGCAATTTTTTGTTGCAGTTTTTGACCCATTTAAGCACAATTTAGTTGTAGTTTATCACCCATTTAGGTTGCAGTTTTGCACATTTTACTGCAGTTTTTAAGACATTTTGGTAATAACTTGGATGTATATCACATTTTCATCGAGTTGCCATAACTAGGTTGAAAATCGGATAAACTCTATAATACAAGACTATCTAACATGTTAAACAATTTTAATTTAATATGTTAAATCTTTTAGCAATTAAGTTTTTCAACAAGGTAGGAAACTCAAACAGAAATAAATAACGAAATTTAACATGTTAAATTTAAACTTCCTGGTATCTTCTATTAAGCAAATTAAAACTCAATCAAGCGAAACTAGTTGAGAACAAGCTTATAAAAGAAAAACCATGTTTGATTACAAGCTTTTCTGCATTTGCAACAATTGGCCTAAGCTAGAAAGATGTTAACCAATATTAATGCCTATAAACTATATAAAAAAACCTACGTAACCTACAACAAGTCACAAACAAAATCAAGCGAAACTAGGTGAGAACAATAGCCAAGACTTATCTAGAATTAGATCTATAACATAATTATACAAAACATATTATAGTTGCGGATCGAAACAGAACAAGTCGCAACAGGCAATCTGGAACAGATCTGTAACATGATTATACAAAAAAAGATTAAAAGTTGGGGTTCGAAACAGAATAGATCGAACAGGCAATCTGAAACAGTTAATATTTGTTGCAGTTTATGACCCATATACACGAGACAATTTGAGATTAATTTTGTTAGGAATGTTTTAGTCAAATTATTACAAATTACAATTAAATCTGAAAATTCTTTAATTGCAAGGCTATTTAACATGTTAAATAATTTTAATTGAACATGTTAAATCTCCAAAATGTTACCTTCTAAAACAAGTTAGGAATCTAAAAAAGAAATAAAATAATATAACATGTTGAGTTCATTTTTTTAAGCCACAAAATATTATGAACATGGGAGGAAAGTTATCAAAATGTCAGTTTATGACTAGAATTTTTAGCTGCAGTTTTTTACTCATTTAAGCACAATTTTGCTGCAGATTGTCACCCATTTCGGTTGCAGTTTTGCACATTTTACCGTAGTTTTTAAGACATTTTGGCATAAGTTGGCTGTATATCACATTAGCATCGAGTTGGTGTAATTAGGTTTAAAATCTGATAAACTCTATAATACAAGACTATTTAACATGTTAAACGGTTTTAATATAATATGTTAAATCTTTTAACTGTTAAGTTTTACAACAAGGTAGGAAACTCAAACAGAAATAAAATAATTTAAGTTGTTAAATTTAAACTTCTTGGTATCTTCCATTAAGTAAATTAAACTCAATCAAGCGAAACTAGTTGAGAACAATAGCCAAGACTTATCTAGAATCAAATATGTAACATAATTATACTGTACAGATTAAAAGTTGGGGTTCAAAACAGAACATATCGCAACAGGCAATCTGGAACGGTTAATAATACCTTAAATTAATTAGCGTGTTATATTTGAAACTAAACCTGATACAAAACAGTTTAACATGTTCAATTCAATTTTTGTTTCATGAAAGCCTAATTATACAGGTTCTTACAAATCGAACCCTAATTAACAATATAACTATACAGATTCTTACAAATCAAATCCTAATTACTGATTCAACAATATAACAAGTCAATTTAATACAAATCTAAAAAATTCAACTAAATAGCAAATCGTATATCAAAGAACAAAAAACATTAATCAAAACTTTTCTGATGAATAATAAGCTTGAAAGAACAAATTTACTAAGAGAGAGAGAGAGAGAGAGGGAGACTATGCAGACCTGATTTGTATATACTAATTTTTGAAGTCTTCTGATTGGTTTACAAGTAGAACAGTTACAAACCCTTACTGAGACAGAGACAGAAAACTTATCTAGAGAGAGAGAGATAGAGAAAGAGATCGTATGTATATTATAGAGAGAGAGAATGTTATAGAATGTATATTAGAGACCAAGAGAGAGATAGTAGGCTTACGTAGATACACGAAGTGCGACTAATGCTATTGAATTGCTAATACAATTCTGTTTTGTCATTTACGAATGGTCGAAGGTGGAATGTAATGGATGAAGGAAGTGTTTAAAGGTCGAAGGGTGAAGCTCATAGGTCGAAGGAAGTTTTTGTAATGTTTTATGTTGATTCGCCTATTTGAAAGGTCGAAGGTGCACATTCGACCATACGTAAGGTCGAATGTGCAGGCTTATATAAAGGCTGAATCAGATTTTAAGTTTAACTTTTGGTCATTGTGTTTCCTTCCTTTGAGTGTGTTCTCCCCCTAGGGTTTCATTGTGTCTGATATTAGATTATAACATTGTAAACATCAAATTGTAAAGATTATCAACATGTTTATCAATGAAATGAAATCTTTGAAAGTGATTTGTGTGTTTTGCTAGTTTTATTATCATTTCGTAATCGATTTAGGGATTCCGCACCTGAATTGATATACTTATTTGATCATAGTCTTTGTTATTGACAATTCGATCCTCACATACAAAGTGGTATCAGAGCCATAAGGATCAAACAACTACGATTTGATAATATCACAGCTGATTTGGACCCAATTTTGATCAAAACTTTTCTGTTTTCAAAGAACAATTGAAATTGATGAATATTGATTGATTTGAACTAGTTTTCATGGATAAAATCTAAAATTCCCTTTATTAAATTTGTTCCAAATCAAATCCGAAGCAAAACCTGCAAAACATCATCAAATTTCATCAACTTTTGAAAATTTTGGATCAAAATAACTGATTTTCAAAGAATAACCGTTTTTCAAAATGAAAGGGTCGAACCTAGGGAGAACCGGTCGTTAGTGAAGAGGGAAGTGATTGAAGAAGAAGTGGAATTGGGAGATTCCATTGGTATGATGTTTGGTGCAGAGGAAGACAGCGAGGTTAGCAAAAAGTTATTGTCTGAGGAGGATGAGTTTTTAGATATGGAGTTAGAGGGTTTACCTGCTTATGAAGAAGTAGGGAGTCTGATCCCGATGGGGATATAGCATACCTGGACGCCCTACTTGAAGGTGAACAGACAGACATGACAGAAACTGCACCAGTTGAAAGAAATAAGTGTGAGGATAATCCCATGGAAATGGTGGTAGATGAAGCACACCATAGCTGGCCCGTGGTATTAGTGATAGATGGAATTTCAAAATCAACAGCACCACGGGAGAGGGCAAAGAAGAGAAAAAGAAAAGATCGGAACTGGGAGAGGATCAATGGTTGGCACGAATTGGAGAAGAGGAAGGCAGTGGAAGTCAAACACGATCAGTCTTCTTGCTACATGTCACGCATCCGGTTCAATCCAGGTAAGTTTAAATTTTGGTGGTTTGACCCGTTGAGAACTGTTAAATTATTTTTCAATTCCACAAATAAATATTTAATTGTTAATAAGAGTCGAGTGGAATTAAACGGGTTGGATCGGGTCCAGATAAAAGAGAAGCCCCCTGATTAAGTTTAAGTGTGGGGAGGCTCTGTAGAGTTTGTAAATTTATATTTATACTTATTTTTTTTTCTAACTTTTCATTTTTTTTATTTGTGGTCCGTCGTTTCGTAGTGGTTCATAGGTTTTTATCTTTGTTTTTGTGTCTTTGAGTCTGTTTGCGTGTCTGGTTGGGTAGAGAAAATTTCACCATGAGCGGATCCCATGTATTATCTTTATATATATTTTATTATTGAGAATTTTGGTGGAGGTTTGGGTAATAAGTGAATTTTTCTTAAAAAAAATTAATTAACTTTCTGTGAAAAAAGACTTCTCATGTAATGTGAGGAGTCTGGGCTGACCTGTTCGCCTCATGCGACCAGCTATTACCCCGGAAAGTTATATATTTTTTTTCGCTTGCAACGCATGTTGTGATCACCAGTGTCCTTCACGCTGAGCGAGAATAAGAATTTTTTTTTTTCTTTCTACCCATTTGGTTCTACCACCATTCACCGCCATTTTGCCAAGTTGGTACGTCTTCTTATTTGTTGTTATATTATGAGTCTAAGTTAGTAGTTTGAGTCTTTTTTATTTTTTATTTTTGTGTGGTTCGGTATTATGCTCGGGTTTTGTTTGTTTCGCTATGCGCAGGTTTGGATTGCACCGCCCGTACTCAATCTCCATTCGGGTGATTCCGAAGGTGTTTATCATTTGTCAAGGAAAGCCCAGAGTTTACCAGTGTGTCAGAGCTGATCGCGACCAAAATGCTATACGATCGCGCTGGATTGGACTAGAGTGCTAGAGCTTACGAAGAAAAATTAACCATCTAAGTCCTTTCCAATTTGCCTTATCTTTTTATTTTTGTATTCGGAATTTATTTTTTTGTTTCCAGTCGTTTTCTATTCCTACATTGAGGGCAATGTAGAGTTTAAGTGTGGGGATGGAAAATTGTCGTTTAATTTGTATATAAAGTCGTTTTGAGTCAAAAAAAAAAATTCGAAAAATTTGAGAAAATGTCCCTGATTTTGAACTTTGCATTATAAAATATGGAAAATGATAGGTATAGTCAAGTGTCTGGTTTTCAAATATTATATGTATTAGAAGAATAAATAGTCGAAAGTGTGTTGGGATGTGTGGGTAGGCACAGCCGGTAGAAAAGTTGCCTTTGAACTAATACACCTAAATATATTAGGATACCTTGTGGGTTCTCGTCTAGGAAAAAATGGGGAAGCTGAAACCGTCAATAATAGTATAAGGAATGCCGTTATAAGTTTAAAATCGTTAGAATTTCTAATCAAAAGTTGAAGAAAAAGAGCTGGATATAAAATAAGGGCAAGACCCATGGTGTCGTTTCTAGGGATAGTGACTCTGAACTCAACTCCCTCTAGGATTGTCTGAAAATAAACATCTAAAAAAGCTCATGAAAAAATTAGAAATCAAAGTGAAAATGCTGTAGCTTAAGATGCCTGGCCACTGGGATAGCGACTTGGATTGGTCACACCCTCTGAGTTAAGTATGCTGAGATGAAAAAAAAACAAAAAAAAAAAACAAATGATTTTAAATTCTCTCGGTTTTCTACATAAGACGGTTAGGAATAGTCAATTGGTTGTTCCTTTTGTTTCATAAGCTTGAGGCGGGATTAGGTGAAACTATGGCTTCTTTAGTGTGAGACCCTAGGTAGACTAAATAAACCTAAAATTAAACTAACATGTTAAGGGGCTTAGAAACCGGCGGTTGGGTTTAAAAGGACAAGTATACCTGCAATCGCAGTTGGCACGTGATTAGATTTTTTAAAATTAAAGTAACCTATGTTTTGAGACCAGATTATTTGATTGTGATTCCATAGCATAATTCTTTTTCAGGGACGGAAAAAGACAAGTGTGGGGATATTTGATGTATTGTAAAATACATCTATTTGCAGTGTAAAGTTTGTGTAATTTTCGAGTCTTTTAGATAGTACTTTTATTAGCTTTAGGCTTGTACCGGTCTATTTTATTTAGAATAGGTTTTTATAGATTTTTATTAACTTTAGGACTTTTTTAGTATTTATCTATTTTATTTTATATTTGATTTTTTCATGACAATTATTGGCTAGATCATAGAACTACCTAGGCGATGATGAATACGCTTGTTTGATTATTTTTCTTTCGGGTTTTGGAACTTTTGGTTGTGGGTGAATTTTAAAGTAAAGAACCCTTTATTTTCTGGTTTGGTGTGTATGCGTATTTAGTTTTGTTTAATTAATTTTTATAAACTCCACTTGCGTTTTTGTGAATGTCTTTCATGTATGAATGCGGGTTAGGTTGCGGACTGGGTGTTAGCAACTAGTTTATGGTTAATCCTGCAGGTTACCCATAGGAGTTATAATTGTTAGTTAGGTAATTCTAAGTGTTCTACCAATTCTCAATAGCTGTAAGTTGCGAGATTGTTGGTCTGTCTAGGTGTTAAATTGCTAGATCTAAAGGCTTTGTGAGAAGATCTTCCTAGTTTCCCTAGCATTCCTTGTAGGCCAAGTCTTATCAGAAATATTGTAGTTACCCCTTGCACTTTTGGGTGTATTGTGACTTTCGCGCTGTGAAGTAGACTGTCTAGCGGGTACTTTAAGATTCGAGTGGGTAAGTCTGTGAGGGTAACCTCTCAACCGGTGGTTTAACAGCACAACAGTATTCTAGGGGTTCCTCTTGAGAAGGGTCGAGGGTGTCTAGTTTATTCTTGATGTTTAGTATTTTAAGATCCCGGCTCCACACCAGTTCCATAGCCATTAGAAGCTTTATCATTCATGTGTAGGATTCTAGCCTAGGTAGTGCCTTCCCATCCATCTGATCTCAGTTGTAGTCTCCAGTTTGTGTATTTAGTTATTTTAGTTTGTATGTGCGTATTAGGATCGAAAACAAACAAAGATTGATCAAACAAGTTAGTTTTAGGTGCGGAAACCCTAAAACTATCACAAAGTAATAATCAAACAGATTCAAACACGCAGATCATCATTTTCAATCAATTTCATTCATAAAACACTTGATTACACTTAGAATAATGATTACAATCAAGGTTTAAATGTAAAGCAAGTTTAAAAAATCTAGAGAGAGTTTCAGAAAGAGGAGGGAATAATAATCATCAAAGTTACATTCAAAAATGAACTTAACCTATTTATAGGCCTGCACATTCGCCCAAATCATCCATGCGAATGTGCAGGTTCGCCCACATTGACTGGTCGAACCAAGTTCTTCCATAATCTAAGTCTTCATTCGTATAAACATCTTCCTTCGCACCTTTAACTCCTCCTTCGCACCATTAAACTCACTCCTTCGCACCTTCGACATTAACAAACCAAAATGTGTTTTACAATCCAAAGCTCTAGTCGCACTTTTGCATCTACAAACTCCCCCTCGACTATTGCTTGGATTGTGTTCGTCGTTCTTCGTCCAACCTTTTGTTCCACATTCTGAAATGTCTTTGAATCATTTGTTCTCTGGTCAACACCGGTTCCTGAAATTGTTGTTGTTTCTTCGTTTTCAGCTCTGGCACCTTCTGCTTCTCCACATACTTTCCCAATTTCACATCATAATCACATCCGGCATTAATATCAAACGAAAGCACAGAAATACCACACGTTGGTACTTTCCTGCTTGCTCAGCATCTTTTGCATCTGAGTAGATCGGATTATAGAATAGCATGATGATATCCTCATGTGAACAATTTATCAACCACATGGGATCAAAGATATGCACTTTCTTATAATTCGACTCTCCATCCTTCAAAACGATCACGGCCTCTGCAATCTTCCAATCATAATACCACCAGATGAAGTCTTTGGCAAAGTGTTGCGGAATAGGCATCAAAGGAATCTTTTTCAACACTTTCGGTGGTTTGTATTTCAAAGTCACTTTGGGCGTACCAGTTATCTGATCAATATCCTTTTTGTGAACGATTTGTTTTGGATATTGTGGTTCAAACAAGTCCCACCTGGTTCGGCTTTCACGAGTCATCTTTTCAGCAAAATAAGTAATCTGACTATTTGACGCTCCCGTTAAACGGTGACGACAAATGTCTCTGATTGCCCAATACGGAAGGGTCTTCAAGTGATGAAACTTCTCAAAATACAAGATCCCCTTCTCCCATTTCACTGCGAAACACTTCAACTCTTTAACAAACTTCCAGGCCAATGCACGACCTTTGAAAATCTTATTATGAAGTTTGTAAAAGCTGCCTTGAATGTCTGGTTTCGGACGATTATTCTCCTTTTCTTTCAGCTTCTTTAACAACTCTTTTAAGCTGTCTGATTGCTCGAACCGTGGCTTGTTGTGCCCTTTAAAGATTTCATCTTCAAAGACTTTGCTCTTATCTCTTGCAAGCTTCTCGGCATGGTTTAGCAGTTCGTCTGAGAAAGAAAATCCACATTCTTGATTTGTTCTGAAATATTGTGGATATTCGTCGCTCGTAATATCTTCCATCTCGACTTCCTCGAATGCAGGAACATCACGGTCATCCGAGTGATTTCCAGCTTCTTTCTCAGGAATCTTAGGAATAAAATTATCAGCAAGTAATTCTTCTAACGTCTTACCCACTTGCTTTGCTAAACCTTCCAGAATTTCTTTCGAAATAGCTGCAGACACTTCCCCATCCTCAAGATCAGGGTCATCATATTCCAATTCGAAGAGTTTATTGTTAGATTCAAATATTTCTGGAAACCTGCTAGTCATGTCTATCGTCCAGACTCGATCGGTTAACATCTGACGATACTTATTCTTATCTTCTTCAGACAATGACTTCAATCTTTCGTTCCAGAAGATATCTTCATCATCAACATTCTCACCCGGAGCTTTCGAGCTTGATTCACCGCCCTTATCCGAATCACGTTTCTCGTAAGAAAACTTATCAACATCATCATCATCATCATCACTACTATCAAATGCAGAGCCGTCTCCATCACTAGATCCATCATCCGATCCATCATCATCTTTATCATCCTTTTTCTTTGTTTTTGTATCATCACCAGCATCTTCATCTAATTCATCATCTTCCTCTTCATCAGATAATTCGAAGTCAACTTGTTCTTCTTCTCTTTCTTTGTCAACTTCACCAGCTTGAAGTTGAGGAGCCTGAGAATACAAGTTCTTTATCAGATCGTCCATATGCTTGTTATTCTTTTTCAGCTGTTGGTTCTCCTTCTTCAAGACTATTATCCTTCTGGTGTTACGTTGCTCATGTTTCAGCAACTTCTTGTTTTCTCTCTTTAGCTTCTTGATGGTTTTCTTCAAGGTCTCATTGTCATCTGCCGATGTGACTACGACTTCTAACATCTTCTTGTCATTTGACTTTAGCTGTTCAATCTCTGTCTGTTGTTTTGTAATCAAATTCATCAACTCAGAAAATCTTTGATTCACAGCAGTCATGATATCACTATCCACCGATACTTTAGTCTTCTTTGGTGGTTCAACAACGTCAGGCAGTTTTCCTTTCCTGATTTTCTTCAGCACATTATCCAATGCTTCATTCACATCATCCATTGGAATTTCTTCTGTTTGTTGTGTGCTAGATGTTGCTGCTGTCTTCTGTTTCTTTTGAGTAGGTGCTGTAACCGGTGATTTTGAACTTGTAGCTGGCGGCAGTTTCTTACCAGCAATTAACGATTCTATCTCTTTCTTTCTCTTTATACTTGGCTTCTCCTGCTTCTTCTTCTCTTTTCTAGTTGCTTGCACAGGAGAACCAACAAATGTTTCTTCAACATTAAAATTCAAATTTTCAACATCAACGGGAATAGGACTTTTGTTTCCTTGATCTTCTTCTCGTTGGCTATCAGACGCACCAGCCTCAGTGGGCTTGGGCATGGTCGTCACAGTCTCAGCATCAGAATTCCATTGTTCTTCCTCAATTGTCTCTTCTGAATCAATGGAAGCTTCATCAACAAGATTCAATCCCTTTTTCGCCATTCTTTTATTTCTACCTTGAGTTCTCTTCTTTTTTTCTGGTTCAGTAACCTCAATCCTTATCTCTGGTTTCTTGACCTTACCACTCTTAGCGCCTACATTCACCACTTGTCTCTTGCGCTTAGCGTCAGGATCAACATGATGTAAAGGATTGTCAGCATCAGAATCACTGTTCGCATTCCTTACAAGCCCCTCACCTGGATCATTATAATCTGCCCTAGCTAGATGACCAAACAAACGTCTAACAGGAGGACGTTCTTCAACAGATAAACCCTTATAGGCTTTCATTCTAGCTAGTGTGTTCAGCGACATGTGTTCCTGAACAACAATATGTTTAGCATCTCTCTTCAACTCTTTGTACTTGTGATCAAATATCATCTGAAGAAAACGAGGATATAATAGAAACTTCAGGTTCCTCGTTCCATTCACAGGTTCCAATAAATGAGACATCAGCATGCCGGAAATATTGAACGGTTTGTTCAATACCAAAGCAACCATCATTGAACTGATGCTCTTCCTCATCAAGTCATAACCTCCCGCAGCAGATCCGAATACATGGATTAAAACATGTGCCAGATATTTGAACTGTGGGCACAGTTTTCCTTTGTGCAACGAACCGTCAGTGATAGGTCCGTTATACTTCATCCTGAGAAAACACTTCCTTTGATCCATGAATGTAAACTCCTTTGGATCGTTCGGATCGTCATCCAGATTCAGTGCTTCTCTTAGATCTTCTTCGCACACAATGACTCGTTGTCCTTGAATTCTGCTCGTCAAACAAGATTCGTTCTTCCAGAAGTCTAGTTTAGCATTAGACCAGAATTCCTGAATCATGTCTCGGTAAATCACTGTCGGCGTAGCAATAGCATCTATTACTCTGCTTCGCTTCAAAAACTCAATGATACCAATAAATTCCGTGTGCTTCTTCACGTCGCCAAGATATGCACAACAGTTGTGCGCATTCTCAAAATCAAGCTGCTTTGCGGGCTGAGATGAGGATCCTGCCTGTTCTGTAGTCTTCTGTTGTTCAGACATAGTTAGATCTGCAAAACAAATCAAGAAACATGTTAAAAACGGACAAAAATAAACAAAATTGGAAATTTTTAGTCAAAACTCCTTCCTTCGCCCAAACGGGGGTACGAAGGTGAAATTTTATAGGTACGAATGAGAAACTTTTGGTACGAATGTAATGATTTTAATAAAAAATTTCATTCGCCCATTTAACTTCTCTTTCGTCCAAATTTAGTTCTTCCTTCGCCCATTCGAACTGGTCGAAGGAGACAGTTCATATTTTTGAAAAATCAATTTTGAATTTTAAGGATCCTGAACATGTCCATTTGATTGAAATGGGACCTAATAGTGCCGATAATCAATCCTAGACTAACAAATTCTTCAATTGTTGATTGTGTTTGTGTTTTCACCCAAAAACTAGGGTTTATACACTGATTACACAATCTGGACTGTTTTAAACCCTTGTTTTGATCACATCTCCCCCTAAAAACTCACACACAATCAACCCTGACCAACAATTGTTATTATTAAGTTGATTTAAATCAGTTTTAAGCGGTTAGGGCTTGTAATAGAGAAACAGAGATTAAACTGCTGAATCCATGTTGAATACCTGTAAAACTGATATGAAAATGATCAGTGATATCCCACGAATACAATAGAACAATTTTTAATGAAAAAGCAACAAGGTGAGGTTACAAGTTAAAATCTGGAAAAAATTATAAGTGGGTTCGAATGAGGCACAGGATATATATAGACCTGTACGTTCGCCCGTTTTGTCCATACGAAGGAGAAGCTTTTCTCTCCTTCGACCCTATTGAAAGGGTTCGAATGAGATGAAAGGGTTCGAATGAAATAAACATCAGGAACACTCTCCTTCGCCCAAACAAAGCATACGAATGAACAAGTGAAATCCCACATTCGACCAAACGAATGGGCGAATGAGAATTGGGATTTTTGAAAATTTTCCAAATCTCAAAAACGAGTCCCGGTTCAATTATTTTCCAACTTTTAAGCATCCAACATTCATGTTTTCACATTTTAAAAGTTACAAAGCTCAAATGGTGTATCAGGTTTTAGAAAATCGACATCAACCACCATCAGTTATCAAAAGTAAGATGAAAAAGAAAAATCTTTTTGGATTTTCTAAAGTTTATGCTAAAACACACCTAAAATCTTTTTGAGTTTTGTAATTTTTGACAAGAAAATAAAATGCAAAAATGTAAATGAAAAACTGTAAAATGTTTTTGGGATTTCCGGTAAAGGGATCATATCAGTTCTTGAGAAATCTGATCACACCGTTGATCCTTTTGAAATTATTATCATTAAGGACAATGTGTGATCTGGCAACTGCTGATATTGTGATCCACATAAACTCACATGCAGACTTTTGTGCAGTGCTTTATACTGATACTGATATTTATAGTATAAACGCAATTGTCTGTGGTTCCCACGCACACGACATACTCCCGTATCAAGAAGTAAATGCACAAAGACTCATTGTAAAGCGTGATTATGCTTTCGTTGTCTGTAATTGTACAAGATATAATGCATAGAGGTATACAGGTCAGCAAATTAATGCAGCAGAGTAACATATGCACTACACCAGGTTGAAGACTGATATTAATCATGATTCGCATCAATAATCAATACGATGTAATAGATAATCTTTGATTATCATATAACATGGAAAGTTCCTCAATTCGGTAACTTTAGGATTTGGCCTATATAGCTCTTTTATAAAGACACCCTGTCTGATCTAGGTCCGTAATGACTTACAGCAGAAGATCAGAGAGGCTATCCCCAGACAACTAATAACATAACGACCCTAAACCTCCGAGTTTTGTACAAATACCCTATCAAACGAAATTACAGTACTAAGACCATATGCCCATGAGGAGTTCATCCACACAACAAATCGTTTGATATGTATGTATCAGGCACGCAGTAATAGGTCTACGAAGCCTATCAGCACATCGCACAGACTCAGACACACGCCTATATAGCATTACAGTATTTAGAATGTGTCAGATCCCCACTGATGTACTATCATTTTCCTTTATACTCCAGGAAATCATTTTAGAATTTTCTGATTTTTATAGATTTTCGAATTTACTGTTCCCAAGGATAAGCTGGAGCATTTCAAATATGTGACTGCCCAGATATCGTTTGTTCACAGAAATCTGACGGCATTAATCTAAGGGAAGAAGATATAGCAGTCAGCAAAGAAATTTTTCAATTTTTTATGGATTTGAAATTTTTCAATGTTTTTGGATTTTCGAAATTTTTCTGAAAAACAGTAAAAAGTTAAACTAAAAAGTGATAGACTGAGGTGGTGATCAGTCCTGTTTTTCTTTAATACCATTTGCTTTCAAAAGATAATCAAATATTTTTCTGAAACACTTATTACCGTCCGAAATAGCGAAAACGTCCAAGGAAAACACGTCGGGTGACAAAACGGGCCACCCACACGGGCCAAGGCCCTGTGAGCGGCCGCTCACAGGGAGCGAGTGCCCGCTCGCCGGTACCTGACGCCACCAAACCGACTTAAACACCTATTCAAGCAACTATAAGCCTCTTGTATCACCTAAACTCAAACCCTAATCGCCCCTACTGCCCTACCTACGAAATATTAACCCCAAACCACCTGCTAAGGCGCAAGAACATCGATCGGGAAGCTTCAAGAGCGTTCGGTTGATTGTATTGAAGAGCTTGGGGTATAATCCTTCATCTTCTACGCTTTATTCTTATTATTATGTTATAAAAACCCTATAACTAAGTTTGTCCAGGTCTGAGACCTTTTTATAAATACTAAAACTTGAGGTTTTTAAAGATTAAACGGGTTAAACATAATGATAGGTGATTAGTGATATAATCGGTTACTTGTTGCGCAAGTTGTTGAAGTTTTGATCATTAGGGGTATAATTTTTGCATGTATTATGATAGAATCTGATCTTAATAGGTCTTAGGAATGTTTTATAATGATTATTGATGATTGTTGATCGATTATACGCACACGGAAGTCGTTTAAATAAAGCTTTGTGCGTAATTAAAATCTGGACAGAATATTTAGGTGAACTTGTAGGGTCTGTAACGTGACTTTAACATGATGATTTTGATGTTTTCTTTGCATGGTTAAATCACACCTGGTCTTAGCTTTTCATAATGGGTAAAATCGAGTGATTTGGACATCGTTTGAGTCGTTTTTGAAATGTTCTTTGAAAATAGGTCATATCAGAATTTCGAGTAACAAACTGAGTCGACTTTGAGTCATCATAACTCGAGTTTTATAAAGAGTTGGGTTATGAAATTTTTACAGAAGGTTAACATAGGAGTAATTTGAGTTTTCCAGGTGGATTCATCCTGTTTGGATGAATACACAATTTTTGGGAATTTATCTACCAAACTGACCTGTTATGAAAGTTTTCTGAAGATAGCTGTGTTGAACGAATTTTAATTATTTTTGTGTTTGGATTTAAGACAAAGCAAAAATAGAGGTTGTTAAGTGAATCCCAAAGAATATTCAGTAAAAATTTGGGAGGTTAACTCACTGATTTACTATTTTAAGTAAATTAATTTTGATGACGCACAATCTGTCCTAAAAACACAGATTGTGTATTATGTGCTTATGTGGTTAATTGAAGTCATAGGTGTTATGTAATTGATGTGTAACCGAACGGGCACTTGTATGAGACGCATATGGAATGTGAAAACTAATTATAACCAACCTATTCACCAACGAGTTCGTAGGGTTTACTATTGCATGTAGAGTCACTAGGTGTCAGCTACACACTTTTGAACGTTTTAAACGCCTTGGACAAACGAGTTATATGGTGTAATGATATTACGCCTATACTTACTTAGTGACACTTATATTAGGGTGTCGGTAGCATACTTTACTTGCGGTTTGGATTTCTTTTGCTTACACACTAAGGTGAGTTTCACTACTCTTTTTCTCAAAAGCATGCGTCTCAGGTATGAGACAACTTACTTAACATTTTTTTCTAGTCCGGTTTGGGACTACTTACATATCCCTGGTTGGGATGTTATGGATCCTTGTGTGGATCGTTTACTTTGATGGATCCTTGTTTGGGTCGTTTACTTTGCTAGTTCGCAAACTGTGTCCTTGATGAACTAAACCAACTCTATCATCTGTAAGTCCTCACGTACCGAATGAGTTGCCGGGATTGGCAAGCAGGTTATTAGTTGATAGCGCTATTAGGTCTTACAAACCTCACACCGGCTCGGGGAGCGCGGGCGTGAACTATAACTTAACGAACTTTATCATTGTGGATAGACAATGATGTAGATGCAAAAGTGCGACTAATGCTTCGGATTGAATAACAAATATGTTTTGGTGATAGTCGTTGGTGCGAAGGAGAATTTCAGTAGGTGCGAAGGAGGCTTTTTGTAGGTTCGAAGGTAGATGAAAGGTGCGAAGGAAGAACACTTGGACGAATGTGAATTTAGTTTATTGTAGAACTTGGTTCGACCAATCAGTTTGGGCGAACCTGCACATTCGCACAATCAATTTGGTCGAATGTGCAGTCTATAAATAGACAAGTTTGATTTTTGAATGAAACTTTTGGTCATTATTATTCCCTCCACTTTCTGATATTCTCTCTAGTGTTTTGTTTAACTATTTTAACGTTCATACCTTGTTTGTAATCATATTTCAACGTGTAATCAAGTTGTTAATTAATGAAAAGCTTTTGAAAATGAAAAAAAAATTTTATTTGTTGAGAATCCGGTTAAAAACCGAATCCATGGATCGATTACGCGAAAACAACTCGGTTTCAGACGGGAGATTCGAGACGAGACAGAAATATACAATAACAAAGTCATCACAGATTCGTATTAATTCAGAAACGGATACAGACACTGTCATCAGTAGGATAAACATCTATCTTGGGGCCGGGGGAGGTCGGGCATGACCTCCCCCTTGAGAGCATTCAAAGCATAAACTCAAATCTACAAATGAAAACCAACACATGAGATTGCTATTTATAGTCCAACACCTAAACCCACATTCGCCCATTTAAGGAGGTCGAACCTGCAGATTTTGCAGGTTCGCCCCTTTCAACTGGTCGAATCTAGCTTAGATTTTTGGTCTATATTTACAAATGCATCAGATCCATATAATGCCCTTATGGATCACCACAATCTCTTGTAATACAATACAAGACTCAACCCTAGTCTATTCGACAGTGACGTCCACAGAAAGTGCATCAACAATCTCCCCCTTGGACGTTGCTGGCGAATCCCAAACACACCTAGCATCTTCAGTCAGTTATTGTTAAAGTATCAGACACATTGTTACATCAACAATCTCCCCCTTGACTGATGCTTCACCAAGTTTCTCTGAGATCTCGTATGATAAATCAATCATGTTCTTGAGTATCTTCATCTGTTCGACAGAATACAAGCCGTAGACGAGTGGATCAAGCAATCAGAAGTTTTCCGCGGGAACTACCAATACTTATTGAGGACTTGAAATGCTTCAGAAACTGAAGTTTTCGGCGGGGCCAACAATATCTACCAATAGCTCTTGAAATTCTTCAGGACTGTGATCTTGAAAGTTTCGTTGAACCTACGTGCCACATGACTCCTACTAGGATACCTCATTACATTCAGAACATTGAAATCTCAAACTTGATTTCCTTCTTCATAACAACTCTTTAGAACAAGTTCCTTCAAACACACAGGAACTAGGTTGACTGTTCTCATCATGCGGAATAAAATCTGTCTATTTTCTGGCCCATAATAGTCATTTGAATCTGATTATCATACTGTTGATTCTTATGACTACCCCACAATAAAACGTTTCATCATCATCATTTCTTCAACAATTTGTGAAGACATCATCACCATTCTCTCAAAAATCTTCAAAAATTACAATTTTTTACCCCTTAAAATACCAATTTTTCATTCTCTATGTCGAAGGGGCGAAGGTGGAAATAAAGCTACGTTCGACCGTTTAGTAAGGTCGAAGGTACCATGATTGGTTGAAATTCCACATTCGCCCAGTAGTGAGGTACGAAGGTGGAAGATTTCCAGGTTCGACCTGTCGTAAGGTTCGAATGTGGAAAATTTCTAGGTTCGTCCTCAAAATCCTACGTTCGACCGAATATACTCCACGTTCGACCACTCGTAATCACAAATCTTCTGCACGTTCGACCATTTGTAGAAAAACGTGTTCTTCTTCAATATTTTCTGCAAATCAGCCCATAAACACTCTGATTGTTCGAATTTGATGATGAAACTTGTACAGAAAGGTGCGGAAATGAAAACCTAACCCTCGAATTCACAAAAACATGGTGAAATCACATGATTTTGGGTTCAATTAAGAATCTAGGGTTTCTAGGGTTTCAACCTTTCAATCAAGAACTGAACTTTAACGTCTGAAATCATGAAAACGAGCTGTGATTGATTCAAACCACTGTTAGATCGTTCAAATCGGTACCATAGCTCTGATACCAGTTGAGAATCCGGTTAAAAACCGAATCCATGGATCGATTACGCGAAAACAACTCGGTTTCAGACGGGAGATTCGAGACGAGACAAAAATATACAATAACAAAGTCATCACAGATTCGTATTAATTCAGAAACGGATACAGACACTGTCATCAGTAGGATAAACATCTATCTCGGGGCCGGGGGAGGTCGGGCATGACCTCCCCCTTGAGAGCATTCAAAGCATAAACTCAAATCTACAAATGAAAACCAACACATGAGATTGCTATTTATACTCCAACACCTAAACCCACATGTGAGATACATCAGAGATCCGACAATTGCTCTGCATAACTTTTTCAAATTCCCTACACTGAAGTTCGTTAGTTGACCCGAAAATAATATCATCAACATAAATTTGTACAAGAAGCAAATCATCTCCTGCTTGTTTCGTGAACAGTGTGCAGTCTACCAGTCCGCGTTTGAATCCTTTCGAGAGAAGATACGTACTCAGCTCCTCATAACATTGTCTCGGAGCCTGGTGCAACCCGTAGAGAGCTTTGTTTAACACATAAACCTTATCCCGGTGAATAGGGTCCTCAAAGCCTGGCGGTTGACCTACGTAAACTTCCTCTTTGACCACACCGTAAAGAAATGCGCTCTTTACATCCATCTGATACACCTTAAATTTCTTCCATGATGCAAACGCTAGGAACATTCGGATTACTTCCAAGCGTGCAACCGGTGCATAGATTTCATTATAATCGATTCCTTCAACCTGATGAAAACCTTGAATGACCAAACGAGCTTTGTTTCGCACTATGAATCCTCTATCATCCTTCTTGCACTTAAACACCCATTTGGTTCCAATTTTCTTTCTTCCAGGGGGCAAATCTGTCAGTGTCCATACACCGAGTTCCTGGAATTGTAACAACTCCTCCTGCATTGCTTCCACCCAGGCATCATCCAAAAGAGCATCCTTGTAAGTTCGCGGCTCGACCTGCGAAACATAACAAGCGAAAGACCAGTCATTTTGAAAACCAGATTTCTGTATTTTGGCATATAAAGCAAGGTTGCCAATATTTTCTGGTGCTTGAGCATTTCTTAGCTGCCCTCTTGTCATCACGCTGCTACCAGGATCACCAATAACCTGTTCAAGCGGGTGTATCCGATGTATCCGATATTTCGGATAATATGTTTGACTGTTATGTATCTCACAGCGTCTAGACCTGATATAATGTTTGCGACATGTCTTTGTGCGCGATATCAATTGAAGCCGAAACAGAGTCATCTTGCAGCTGTCAAGCGTATCCTTAGATATCTGAAGGGTTGTCCATCGAAAGGACTTTGGTACCCTCATGATGATAATTTTGACCTAATCGCTTTTAGTGATGCAGATTGGGGCGGCTGTGACAAAGACAGCAAATCCACAACGGCTGGATGTCAGTTTATAGGGAGCAGGCTCGTGACCTGGCAATGCAAGAAACAAACCGCAGTTGCACTATCCACATGTGAAGCAGAATACGTTTCAGCATCGAGCTGCTGCTCACAGGTTCTTTGGATCCAACAACAGATGGTGGATTACGGTTTGCAATTTCTTAAAACCCCTATTTACTGTGATAATGAGGCCGCAATCGCATTAACTAAAGACTTAGTAAATCACTCAAAGGCTAAACATATCCGGATTAAATATCATTTTATCCGTGATTGTTATGCTAAAGAGTTGATCGATATGGTCAAAATCCACACTGATTACCAACGCGCAGTTCTTTTTACCAAAGCTTTTGACAAATCCAGATTTGATTATCTTTTAAAAGCTAATGGTATTAAAGAAAAACAAGACTGATCACCACCTCAGTCTATCACCTTTTAGTTTAAATTTTTACTGCTTTTCAGAAAAATTTCGAAAATCCAAAAACATTGAAAAATTTCAAAATCCATAAAAATTAGAAAATTTCTTTGCTGACTGCTATATCTTCTTCCCTAAGATTAATGCCGTCAGATTTCTGTGAACAAACGATATTTGGACAGTCACATATTTGAAATGCTCCACCTTATCCTTGGGAACAGTAAATTCGAAAATCTATAAAAATCAGAAAATTCTAAAATGATTTCCTGGAGTATAAAGGGAAATGATAGTACATCAGTGGGGATCTGACACATTCTAAGTAATGTACTGCTATATAGGGCGTGTGTCTGAGTCTGTGCGATGTGCTGATAGGCTTCGTAGACCTATTACTGCGTGCCTGATACATACATATCAAACGAATTGTTGTGTGGATGAACTCCTCATGGGCATATGGTCTTAGTACCGTAATTTCGTTTGATAGGGTATTTGTACAAAACTCGGAGGTTTAGGGTCGTTATGTTATTAGTTGTCTGGGGATAGCCTCTCTGATCTTCTGCTGTAAGTCATTACGGACCTAGATCAGACAGGGTGTCTTTATAAAAGAGCTATATGCCAAATCCTAAAGTTACCGAATTGAGGAACTTTCCATGTTATATGATGATCAAAGATTATCTATTACATCGTATTGATCATTGATGCAAATCATGATTAATATCAGTCCTCAACCTGGTATAGTGCATATGTTACTTTGCTGCATTAATTTGCTGACCTGTATACCTCTATGCATTATATCTTGTACAATTACAGACGACGAAAGCATAATCACGCTTTACAATGAGTCTTTGTGCATCTACTTCTTGATACGGGAGTATGTCCTGTGCGTGGGAACCACAGATAATTGCGTTTATACTATAAATATCAGTATCAGTATAAAGAACTGCACAAAAGTCTGCATGTGAGTTTATGTGGATCACAATATCAGCAATTGCCAGATCACACATTGTCTTTAATGATAATAATTTCAAAAAGATCAACGGTGTGATCAGATTTCTCAAAAACTGATATGATCCCTTTACCGGAAATCCCAAAAACATTTACAGTTTTTCATTTACATTTTTGCAGTTTATTTTATCGTCAAAAATTACAAAACTCAAATAGATTTTAGGTGTGTTTTAGCATAAACTTTAGAAAATCCAAAAAGATTTTTCATTTTCATCTTATTTTTGATAACTGATGGTGGTTGATGTCGATTTTCTAAACCTTGATACACCTTTTGAGCTTTGTAACTTTTAAAATTTGAAAACATGATTGTTGGATGCTTAAAAGTTGGAAAATAATTGGACCGGGACTCGTTTTTGAGATTTGGAAAATTTTCAAAAATCCCATTTCTCATTTGCCCATTCGGTTGGTCGAATGTGGGATTTTACATGTTCCTTCGTATGTTTTATATGGGCGAAGGAGAGTGTTCATGACCATTTATCTCATTCGAACCCTTTTTGCCTCATTCGAACCTTTCACTAGGGTCGAAGGAGACAAAAGTTTCTCCTTCGTATGTATAGAATGGGCAAAGGAGTATGCCTATATAAACCCATCTGTCTCATTCGAACCCTATTCAATATTTTTCAGATTTTTCATCTTAACCTCACCTTGTTGCTTTTTTATTTTGAACCATTCCATTGTGTTCGCACTTCATACTAATCATTTTGCACCAATTTTCACAGGTTAACATCTTGGAATGAAGGATTAATTCTCTGTTTTATCTTTCGAGCCCTAACTGTTCAAACTGTTTAAAATCAACATCATTGTAACAATTGATGATTAGGTTTCATTGTATATGTGTTTTAGGGGGAGAATTAACAAAAACCATGGTTTAAAAACCGACTGTTTGATCATTTGATTAATAGTTGTGTTTAAACCCTAGTTTTTAATTGAAAACACAAATACAATGCATAATTGATGAATTTGTTAGTATAAGATGGTTAATCGGCATCATTAGGATCCATTTCAATCAAAGGAACATGATCAGAAATCCTCAATTTCAAAATTGAAATTTCAAATTTAGAACAGTTACCTTCGACCATTACGAATGGGCGAAGGAGAAAATCAAATGGTCGAATGTAGATTGTTTGGGCGAATGAGACTTTTATTCAAAAATTCATACATTCGAACCTTCAAACTTTCTCATTCGCACCTTATAAAATCTCTTTCGTACCCCCATTTGGGCGAAAGAGAAGGTTCATTACCAAAACTTTTCAAGTTTGAAATTTTGTCTATTTTTAACGTGTGTTTTTGTTTGTTTTGCAGATTTAAGGATGTCTGAACAAGAGAAGACGACGGAACAAGCTGGATCATCATCACAGCCTGCTAAGCTTTTAGACTTCGAGAATGCGCATAACTGCTGTGCGTATCTTGGAGATGTTAAGAAGCATACTGAGTTTGTCAGAATCATAGAGTTCCTGAAGAGATGCATGGTGATAGATGCTATTGCTACACCGATGATTATCTATAGAGATATGATACAAGAGTTTTGGTCGAATGCGAAGCTTGATTTCTGGAAGTGCGAATCATGTTTGACGAGCAAGATTCAAGGACAAAGAGTCATTGTTTGCGAGGAGGATCTGAGAGAAGCGTTGAAATTGAATGATGAGCCAACAGATCCAAAGGAGTTTACTTTTATGGATCAGCGAAAGTGCTTCCTCAGAATGAAATACAATGGACCAATCACTGACGGTTCATTGCATAAGGGAAAATTGTGCCCTCAATTCAAATATCTGGTACATGTCTTGATTCATGTATTCGGATCTGCAGCTGGAGGATATGATTTGATGAGGAAGAGCATCAGTTCTATGATGGTTGCCTTAGTGTTGAACAAACCATTCAATGTTTCTGGCATGCTGATGTCTCATTTACTAGAGCCTGTGAACGGCACGAGGAATCTAAAGTTTCTTTTATATCCTCGTTTCCTTCAGATGGTGTTTGACCACAAGTATAAGGAGCTGAAAAGAGATCCTAAGCACATTGTTGTTCAGGAACATATGTCGCTGAATACACTCGCTAGGATGAAAGCATATAAGGGTTTGTCAGTTGATGAACGTCCTCCAGTAAGACGTTTATTTGGACACCTAGCTAGAGTTGATTATACAGATCCGGGTGAAGGGCTTGTGAGGCATGTGAATAGTGATTCTGATCCTGATAACCCGTTACATCATGTTGATCCTGATGCGAAACGCAAAAGACAAGTTGTGAATGTGGGCGCAAAGAGTGGAAAGACAAAGAAAAAGGAGATAAGGTTAGAGGTTACTGAACCCGAAAAGAAGAAAAGCACGCCAAGAAGAAACAAGACGATGGCGAAGAAGGGTTTACATATAGTTGATGAGGCGTCTGTTGATTCAGAAGAGACGCAGGAAGATGAACGTTGGAATTCAGATGCTGAGACGGTAGAGACCACCACGCCCAAGGCCACTGAGGCTGGTGTGTCTGCTAGCCAGAATGTAGAAGATCAAGGGAACAAAAGTCCTATTCCTGTTGATGAAGATGAGTTGATTATGAACTTAGATGAGACTTTTACTGGTTCTCTTGTGCAAGCTGCTAAGAAGAAGAAGAAACAGGAGAAGCCGAGTATCAAGAGAAAGAAAGAGATTGAATCGTTGATAGCTGGTAAGAAACTACCACCGGCTACAAGTTCTAAGTCACCGGTTACTGCACCAGCACAGAAGAAGCAAAAGACTGCGACAACATCGAGCACACAACAGACTGAAGATATACCTATGGATGAGGTTAATGAGGCATTGGATAACGTGCTCAAGAAGATCAGAAAAGGCAAACTGCCTGATGTTGTTGAACCACCAATGAAGAAGAAAGTTTCGGTGGATAGTGACATTATGAGTGCTGTGAATCAGAGATTGTCTGAGATGATGAATCTTATCAACAAACAACAAACTGAGATCGAGCAGTTAAAGTCGAATGATAAGAAGATGTTGGAGGTCGTAGTCACATCAGCAGATGATAATGAAGCCTTGAATAAAACGATTAAGAGGTTGAAGAGAGAAAATAAGAAGTTGCTGAAGCACGAGCAACGAAACACCAGGAGAATCATAGTCTTGAAGGAGGAGAACAAACAGTTGAAGAAGAGTAACAAGCATATGGATGATTTGATCAAGAACTTGTACTCTCAAGCTCCTCAACTTCAAGCTGGTGAAGTAGATAAGGAAAGAGAAGAAGAACAAGTTGATTTCGAACCATCCGATGAAGAAGAAGATGAAGAACTTGATGGAGATGCAGGAAACGATACGAAAAAGAAGAAGAAAGATGATAAGGATGATGGAGGTTCAGATGATGGTTCAAGTGATGGAAACGGCTCTTCTTTTGATGATAGTAGTGATGATGATGATGACGCTGACAAGTTTACATATGAGAAGCGTGACTCAAGTAAGGGTGGTGAGTCGAGCTCTAAAGCTCCTGGAGAGAATGTGGATGATGATATCTTCTGGAACGAGAAACTGCAGTCGTTGTCTGAAGACGATAAGAACAAGTATCGCCAGATGCTCACTGATCGAGTCTGGACGATCGACATGACTAGCAGATTTCCAGAGATATTTGAATCGAACAATAAACTATTCGAGTTGGAGTTTGATGACCCTGATCTTGAAGATGGGGAAGTTTCTGCGGCAATTTCAAAAGAGATACTTGAGGGTTTAGCAAAGCAAGTAGGAAAGACTTTGGAAGAATTACTTGCTGACAATTTCATTCCAAAGATACCTGAGAAGGAAGCCGGGAATCATTCTGATGACCGTGATGTTCCTGCGTTTGAGGATGTTGAAATGGAAGATATTACAAGTGAGGAGTATCCACAATACTTCAAGACTAATCAAGATTGTGGATTTCTTGGATTCTCAGATGAATTGCTAAACCATGCCGAGAAACTAGCGAAAGAGAAGAGCAAAGCGTTTGAAGACGAAATCTTTAAAGGGCATGACAAACCACGGTTCGAGCAGTCGGAGAGTTTGAAAGAATTCTTGAAGAAGTTAAAAGAAAAAGAAAACAATCATCCGAAAGCTGAAATTCAAGGAAGCTTTTACAAACTTCATAGTGGTATATTCAAAGGTCGTGCTTTGGCTTGGAAGTTTGTTAAAGAATTGAGATGTATTGCAGTGAAGTGGGAGAAGGGGATCTTATACTTCGATAAATTTCATCATTTGAAGACTCTTCCCTATTGGGCAATCCGTGATATTTGTCGTCACCGTTTAACGGGAGCGTCAAATAGTCAGATTACCTACTTTGCTGAGAAAATGACGAGAGAAAGCCGAACCAAGTGGGATTTGTTTAAACCTCAATATCCTAAAGGTGACGTTAAAGTACAAACCACCGCGAGTGTTGAAAAAGATTCCTTTGTTGCCTATCCCACAACACTTCGCCAAAGATTTCATCTGGTGGTATTACGATTGGAAAATAGCAGAGGTCGTGATTGTATTGAAAGACGGAGAGAAGAACTACAAGAAAGTACAAATTTTTGATCCCATGTGGTTAATAAACTGTTCACATGAGGATATAATCTTGTTGTTCTACAATCCGATCTATTCTGATGCGAAGGATGCTGAGCAAGCAGGAAAGTACCAACGTGTGGTATTTCTGTGCTTTGCATATGATATTAATGCTGGGTGTGACTATGGCGAGAAGCTAGGAAAGTTTGTTGAAAAGCAAAAGGTGCCTGAACTGAAAACGAAGAAGCAAAAGCAATTTTAGGAACCGGAGTTGACGAGAGAACAGAAGATTCAACGACATATCAGACTGATGAACATTAGATTGGACGAACAACGTCGACAACAATCCAAGCAATAGTCGAGGGGGAGTTTGTAGATGCAAAAGTGCGACTAATGCTTCGGATTGAATAACAAATATGTTTTGGTGATAGTCGTTGGTGCGAAGGAGAATTTCAGTAGGTGCGAAGGAGGCTTTTTGTAGGTTCGAAGGTAGATGAAAGGTGCGAAGGAAGAAGACTTGGACGAATGTGAATTTAGTTTATTGTAGAACTTGGTTCGACCAATCAGTTTGGGCGAACCTGCACATTCGCACAATCAATTTGGGCGAATGTGCAGTCTATAAATAGACAAGTTTGATTTTTGAATGAAACTTTTGGTCATTATTATTCCCTCCACTTTCTGATATTCTCTCTAGTGATTTGTTTAACTCTTTTAACGTTCATACCTTGTTTGTAATCATATTTCAACGTGTAATCGAGTTGTTAATTAATGAAAAGCTTTTGAAAATGATGATCTGTGTGTTTTAATCTGTTTGACTAATATTTTGTGATAGTTTTAGGGTTTCCGCACCTAAAACTAACTTGTTTGATCATTCTTTGTTGTTATACGATCCTTTCACACACATACAAATGATGTCAGGCATGCGGCTCACATTTGTGGCTACACGTACATAGCAGTTCGGTATATTCGGTGTTAGTTATCATGAATGGGCTAGCTACCCTTGACATGCGACGAACTAGTGTTTACACGGTTCTTGGAACCAACTCAATTACTTGTTTATGTGGTTTTGGAAACCAGCGCAGTTACCTACTCATTTACTTTACTTAGTGAACTCACCAACATTGTTTGTTGACCCACGATTTACATGCTTTTGCAGGTAGTTAGCTTCCGGTGCCAGGATTAGAAAGCACTGCACACTTCACTGCATTCGGGGTCTTGGGCATACACCTAGATTACATATTATGTCTTTACATTTTCTTTCATATGGTTTTAATTTGGGCGCGTTGTTTTGCGCCTGGCTTTTAAAAGGTTTAAATTTGGTTTACGCTTCCGCAGCTTAACTAAACTTGGTTTTTGAAAACGAACTAAATGGTTTGGGCATTTAGAGTTCGTTCATATGACTTATGGCTATGGGATCCTGGTATGTCATACGCCTCACGGTATAAACCCCGCAGTGGAAATTTGAGGGTGTGACAGATTGGTATCAGAGCCACAGGTTATAGTGAACTAGGACTGCATGTTGAGTCTAGCCTATAATCATCATAGCATAAGTACACTCACAACTTAAGTGCACAACTAGCTTTTAGCTACATATATCCACAACATATGATTTCGGGAGATATGTTATCTTCTAGTTCTAGACCTAATTCTGAACACGTCAATGGTGGGAACCCAGGGTTACACCAGGTGGCGAATTACTGGGAGTAGTATCTTAACAAACCTCATGGATGAGGAAACAACAATAGTACAAGGGAGGGAGCCCTTGCGAGCGTTGTGGCGCCTGTACACAGGAGGCTGCACGATGCGCATGACGTGATACCATTAAATTGAATCTACTATGAAGAAACTCAAATACTGAGACTTATCCTTTTTCACTGAGCAAGGAGACAATTAGTTTTGTTCCTTGTTACTTGATTTTTCTTACTCCCATTCGAAACTCAGACGGGACTGGGTTACGCATATAGAACTTATTACTTACCTTAGTACCTTACGCCTAGTATGAGCGGGCGGACGTATGACTGCATATCCCTGTTACTAATAGGTATATGGTAGATTCATGGGAACACATTAGATCGGGGCTTGTTACACACACTCTTGGGGAGTTATGTAAGGAATGCGATGCAGTGCAACATCTCAAAGGAAGACGAAACCTACCAGTGACTGATAGTCACGATTGGAGGAACGAATGGTGATGTTGACCATTGAGCTGACTTACAAAGGACCGGAGAAGGAGACTGTACGTAACGAGAACCATATAACACTGACATCGCAAAAGAGGAAGGATAAGAGATGGAAGGGTAACCTGAGCAGGACGAGCACATGGAAAGTGAGGATGAAGGCTCTACTATCTAGACAGAGCATGGCGACGATTGGCTTTTACCTTTTCTTACCTATCTTTTCTTTCAGTTCCCTTTGCTAACTTAGATAAGACTGAGTTCTTATGATCAACGATAGGGTGGTTGAGGCCCTCGCATCTTTCCAAGCTAGTAACGATCTATTTTGCTAAATCATTCTTTTCCCCTGACTTCCACATTTGAACTTTCTTATATCTTGAATGCACATCGTATTTTCAAGCCTTTTATTGGTTGTAAACCTCAATAACTCCAACGGAACTGAAGGAGACCGTCTGATTTCTTCGATAGTATAAGTCTTTGCCATGTGCATTTGTCCCAGGCAGGATGGGGTAATGTATGCTACATGCACACTCAATGAGTTACAGATACTTGGATGGAGAACGTAACACCCTGTGATGAAACTTAGAAATTGTTATATAAAGACGGATGGGTCTGAGATCGACGCCTACACTACCAAGCTACAGGAGTTAGATACTTTGTGCTCAAATCTAATTAACCAACTTTACCAGCGGATCGAATTTCATACCAAAAGGGTGGGTCCCTCATATTCATGGCTTGGCCACTGCAGCTCACCTACCCAGAATCTAACAAATCTTTTACCTGGCTCGCAAACTCATTGATGAAGCTGTTGAGCATGGTACTTTTCCGAAGCATGGTGCTTCATCTTCTACTTTTAGTGATAGCAAGAGAATGTGGGATAGTGTGAGGTGTAAGTCCTTCAACAACAACAACAACAACAACAACAACAACAACAACAACAACAACGGCAACAACAACAACGGGGCTCGTGGAATAGCAATTGTGATTGGCTCTGGGGAAGCTAGGACTGATAACAATGTCGTGACGGGTACGACACTCTTGCTTCTATTTTATATGATACTGGTGCAGACTATAGTTTTGTGTCATCAAAACTTAGCAAACAACTAGGGATGGTTCCTACTCTTCTTGATACCCCGTGCACCGTAGAGTTAACTGATGGAAAGCCTGTTGAGGTAACCCATATTCATCGTGACTGTAAGCTCGAGTTGGATGGGCAATCGTTTGCCATCAACATTCTACCTATCACCCTTGGAAGCTTTGATCTCGTGGTTGGCACGGACTGGTTGTCCAAGCAACACGCTGAAATTCTCTGTCAGGGAAAGATTGTTCGTATTCCCCCTCCCAAGTGGAGAGCTTTTACCTATCCAGGGTGATCATGGTGGTGCCATGGTGGGCATCATCTCCTTTTTGAAAGCCCAGAAATGTATTCGTAAGGGCTGTCCAGCCATTTTGGCTAACATATCTAACACTCGAGCTGAAACTAAAACCAAGATTGAGGACATCCCAGTAGTCCGAGATTTCCCAGATATTTTCCTAGAGGAACTACCTGGACTTCCACCTATTTGACAAGTGGAGTTTCAAATTGATCTTGTACCTGGAGCAGCTCCAGTTGCATGCGCACCATATCGCCTAGCACCAGGCGAACTTCAAGAACTGTCTACCCAACTCCAAGACCTATTGGATAGGGGCTTTGTTAGACCTAGTTCTTCGCCATGTGGAGCTCCAGTTCTGATTGTTAAGAATAAAGATAGGAGTTTCCGCATGTGTATTGATTATCGGGAGATGAACAAAGTGACTGTTAAGAATCGTTACCCTCTGCCTCGTATTGATGACTTGTTTGACCAACTGCAAGGGTCGAGTTTCTACTCTAAGATTGACTTGAGGTCAGGATACCATCAGCTGAGAGTCCGAGAGGAAGATGTGGCAAAGACGGCGTTTCGAACACGTTATGGACATTATGAGTTTTAGTGATGCCATTTGGGCTAACTAATGCACCGGCTGTGTTCATGGACCTAATGAACCGTGTGTGCAAGCCTTATTTGGACAAATTCGTCATAGTGTTCATAGATGACATATTGACTTATTCCAAGAGTAGCGAAGAGCACGAGCAACACCTGCGGTTAATCTTGGAACTATTGAGAAATGAGCAGTTGTATGCAAAATTCTCTAAGTGTGATTTTTGGATTCGGGAAGTCCAATTTCCTGGGCATGTGGTCAACGAGGCTGGAATACATGTTGACCCCGCCAAGATTGACGCTATCAAAAAGTGGGAGGCTCCTAGGACCCCTACTGAGGTACGCCAATTCCTTTCAGCTACTAAAGTCAAAACTTTGCAGTGCACCGATACTATCATTACCTGAGGGTATAGAGGACTTTGTAGTGTAATGTGATGCGTCAATCCAAGGCTTAGGGTGTGCGCTGATGCAACGTGATAAGGTAATCGCGTATGCATCACGGCAATTAAAGGTCTATGAGAAGAATTACCCCACTCATGACTTGAAAGTGGGAGCGGTGGTTTTCGCTCTCAAAATCTGGAGGCACTACCTCTATGGAACAAAGTGCACAATTTTCACTAATCACAAGAGCCTCCAGCATATATTTGATCAGAAGGTGCTGAACATACGACAACGTCGCTGGGTTGAACTTCTGACATCCGGGAACCAAGCGCACACTTTTCTAGCTGTCTTTATTGTTTACTTGCTGAATTTCGGGACGAAATTCTTTTCAACTTGGGGATGATGTGATACCCCGCAATTTCAGGTTCTCACTTTAACTAAACTCTAGTTACGTTCCTTGCATTATACTTAACTAGGGTTAGCTAGATAGGACACACGTTACATAGTTGTATGTTAATAACTGCATAAGGTGGTAATTTGAGGAATTACCAGACTGTATACATGATTAGTGAACCTCGGACGTTGGTGAATAATGAAGTTTAATAATTGTGAGTTAACTAATTTGGATTGATTGCGATTACGTGCTTTTGTGATACTCGGTGAAACTATATGCAAACCATATGTGATTATGTGAACTTAAACCGAATACGTTAATAAGAATCGTTAAAGGTGGACCATTAGGATGATTGGGGTCTTAACACATGGGGTTACACTTATTACGGTCCGAAATAGCGAAAACGTCGAAGGAAAACACGTCGGGTGACAAAACGGGCCACCCACGCGGGCCAAGGCCCTGTGAGCGGCCGCTCACAGGGAGCGAGCGCCCGCTCGGCGGTACCTGACGCCACCAAACCGACTTAAACACCTATTTAAGCAACCCTAAGCCTCTTGTATCACCTAAACTCAAACCCTAATCGCCCCTACTGCCCTACCTACGAAATATTAACCCCAAACCACCTGCTAAGGCGCAAGAACATCGATCGGGAAGCTTCAAGAGCGTTCGGTTGATTGTATCGAAGAGCTTGGGGTATAATCCTTAATCTTCTATGCTTTATTCTTATTATTATGTTATAAAAACCCTATAACTAAGTTTGTCCAGGTCTGAGACCTTTTTATAAATACTAAAACTTGAGGTTTTTAAAGATTAAACGGGTTAAACATAATGATAGGTGATTAGTGATATAATCGGTTACTTGTTGCGCAAGTTGTTGAAGTTTTGATCATTAGGTGTATAATTTTTGCATGTATTATGATAGAATCTGATCTTAATAGGTCTTAGGAATGTTTTATAATGATTATTGATGATTGTTGATCGATTATACGCACACGAGAGTCGTTTAAATAAAGCTTTGTGCGTAATTAAAATCTCGACAGAATATTTAGGTGAACTTGTAGGGTCTGTAACGTGACTTTAACATGATGATTTTGATGTTTTCTTTGCATGGTTAAATCACACCTGGTCTTAGCTTTTCATAATGGGTAAAATCGAGTGATTTGGACGTCGTTTGAGTCGTTTTTGAAATGTTCTTTGAAAATAGGTCATATCAGAATTTCGGGTAACAAACTGAGTCGACTTTGAGTCATCATAACTCGAGTTTTATAAAGAGTTGGGTTATGAAATTTTTACAAAAGGATAACATAGGAGTAATTTGAGTTTTCCAGGTGGATTCATCCTGTTTGGATGAATACACAATTTTTGGGAATTTATCTACCAAACTGACCTGTTATGAAAGTTTTCTGAACATAGCTGTGTTGAACAAATTTTAATTATTTTTGTGTTTGGATTTAAGACAAAGAAAAAATAGGGGTTGTTAAGTGAATCCCAAAGAATATTCAGTAAAAATTTGGGAGGTTAACTCACTGATTTACTATTTTAAATAAATTAATTTTGATGACGCACAATCTGTCCTAAAAACACAGATTGTGTATTATGTGCTTATGTGGTTAATTGAAGTCATAGGTGTTATGTAATTGATGTGTAACCGAACGGGCACTTGTATGAGACGCATATGGAATGTGAAAACTAATTATAACCAACCTATTCACCAACGAGTTCGTAGGGTTTACTATTGCATGTAGAGTCACTAGGTGTCAGCTACACACTTTTGAACGTTTAAACGCCTTGGACAAACGAGTTATATGGTGTAATGATATTACGCCTATACTTACTTAGTGACACTTATATTAGGGTGTCGGTAGCATAATTTACTTGCGGTTTGGATTTCTTTTGCTTACACCTTAAGGTGAGTTTCACTACTCTTTTTCTCAAAAGCATGCGTCTCAGGTATGAGACAACTTAACATTTTTTTTCTATTCCGGTTTGGGATTACTTACATATCCCTGGTTGGGATGTTATGGATCCTTGTGTAGGTCGTTTACTTTGATGGATCCTTGTTTGGGTCGTTTACTTTGCTAGTTCGCAAACTGTGTCCTTGATGAACTAAACCAACTCTATCATCTGTAAGTCCTCACGTACCGAATGAGTTGCCGGGATTGGCAAGCGGGTTATTAGTTGATAGCGCTATTAGGTCTTACAAACCTCACACCGGCTCGGGGAGCGCGGGCGTGAACTATAACATAACGAACTTTATCATTGTGGATAGACAATGATGTCAGGCATGCGGCCACATTTGTGGCTACACGTACATAGCAGTTCGGTATATTCGGTGTTAGTTATCATTAATGGGCTAGCTACCCTTGACATGCGACGAAATAGTGTTTACAAGGTTCTTGGAACCAACTCAATTACTTGTTTATGTGGTTTTGGAAACCAGCGCAGTTACCTACTCATTTACTTTACTTAGTGAACTCACCAACATCGTTTGTTGACCCACGATTTACATGCTTTTGCAGGTAGTTAGCTTCCGGTGCCAGGATTAGAAAGCACTGCACACTTCACAGCATTCGGGGTCATGGGCATACACCTAGATTACATATTATGTTTTTACATTTTCTTTCATATGGTTTTAATTTGGGCGCGTTGTTTTGCGCCTGGTTTTTAAAAGGTTTAAATTTGGTTTACGCTTCCGCAGCTTAACTAAACTTGGTTTTTGAAAACGAACTAAATGGTTTGGGCATTAAGAGTTCGTTCATATGACTTATGGCTATGGGATCCTGGTATGTCATACGCCTCACGGTATAAACCCCGCAGTGGAAATTTGAGGGTGTGACAGATTGGTATCAGAGCCACAGGTTATAGTGAACTAGGACTGCATGTTGAGTCTAGTCTATAATCATCATAGCATAAGTACACTCACAACTTAAGTGCACAACTCGCTTTTAGCTACATATATCTACAACATATGATTTCGGGAGATATGTTATCTTCTAGTTCTAGACCTAATTCTGAACACGTCAATGGTGGGAACCCAGGGTTACACCAGGTGGCGAATTACTGGGAGTAGTATCTTAACAAACCTCATGGATGAGGAAACAACAATAGTACAAGGGAGGGAGCCCTTGCGAGCGTTGTGGCGCCTGTACACAGGAGACTGCACGATGCGCATGACGTGATACCATTAAATTGAATCTACTATGAAGAAACTCAAATACTGAGACTTATCCTTTTTCACTGAGCAAGGAGACAATTAGTTTTGTTCCTTGTTACTTGATTTTTCTTACTCCCATTCGAAACTCAGACGGGACAGGGTTACGCATATAGAACTTATTACTTACCTTAGTACCTTACGCCTAGTATGAGCGGGCGGACGTATGACTGCATATCCCTGTTAGGGTGTCGGTAGCATAATTTACTTGCGGTTTGGATTTCTTTTGCTTACACCTTAAGGTGAGTTTCACTACTCTTTTTCTCAAAAGCATGCGTCTCAGGTATGAGACAACTTAACATTTTTTTTCTATTCCGGTTAGGGATTACTTACATATCCCTGGTTGGGATGTTATGGATCCTTGTGTAGGTCGTTTACTTTGATGGATCCTTGTTTGGGTCGTTTACTTTGCTAGTTCGCAAACTGTGTCCTTGATGAACTAAACCAACTCTATCATCTGTAAGTCCTCACGTACCGAATGAGTTGCCGGGATTGGCAAGCGGGTTATTAGTTGATAGCGCTATTAGGTCTTACAAACCTCACACCGGCTCGAGGAGCGCGGGCGTGAACTATAACATAACGAACTTTATCATTGTGGATAGACAATGATGTCAGGCATGCGGCCACATTTGTGGCTACACGTACATAGCAGTTCGGTATATTCGGTGTTAGTTATCATTAATGGGCTAGCTACCCTTGACATGCGACGAAATAGTGTTTACAAGGTTCTTGGAACCAACTCAATTACTTGTTTATGTGATTTTGGAAACCAGCGCAGTTACCTACTCATTTACTTTACTTAGTGAACTCACCAACATCGTTTGTTGACCCACGATTTACATGCTTCTGCAGGTAGTTAGCTTCCGGTGCCAGGATTAGAAAGCACTGCACACTTCACAGCATTCGGGGTCATGGGCATACACCTAGATTACATATTATGTTTTTACATTTTCTTTCATATGGTTTTAATTTGGGCGCGTTGTTTTGCGCCTGGTTTTTAAAAGGTTTAAATTTGGTTTACGCTTCCGCAGCTTAACTAAACTTGGTTTTTGAAAACGAACTAAATGGTTTGGGCATTAAGAGTTCGTTCATATGACTTATGGCTATGGGATCCTGGTATGTCATACGCCTCACGGTATAAACCCCGCAGTGGAAATTTGAGGGTGTGACAGATTGGTATCAGAGCCACAGGTTATAGTGAACTAGGACTGCATGTTGAGTCTAGTCTATAATCATCATAGCATAAGTACACTCACAACTTAAGTGCACAACTCGCTTTTAGCTACATATATCTACAACATATGATTTCGGGAGATATGTTATCTTCTAGTTCTAGACCTAATTCTGAACACGTCAATGGTGGGAACCCAGGGTTACACCAGGTGGCGAATTACTGGGAGTAGTATCTTAACAAACCTCATGGATGAGGAAACAACAATAGTACAAGGGAGGGAGCCCTTGCGAGCGTTGTGGCGCCTGTACACAGGAGACTGCACGATGCGCATGACGTGATACCATTAAATTGAATCTACTATGAAGAAACTCAAATACTGAGACTTATCCTTTTTCACTGAGCAAGGAGACAATTAGTTTTGTTCCTTGTTACTTGATTTTTCTTACTCCCATTCGAAACTCAGACGGGACAGGGTTACGCATATAGAACTTATTACTTACCTTAGTACCTTACGCCTAGTATGAGCGGGCGGACGTATGACTGCATATCCCTGTTACTCATATGTATATGGTAGATTCATGGGAACACATTAAATCGGGGCTTGTTACACACACTCTTGGGGAGTTATGTAAGGAATGCGATGCAGTGCAACATCTCAAAGGAAGACGAAACCTACCAGTGACTGACAGTCACGATTGGAGGAACGAATGGTGATGTTGACCATTGAGCTGACTTACAAAGGACCGGAGAAGGACACTGTACGTAACGAGAACCATATAACCCTAACATCGCAAAAGAGGAAGGATAAGAGATGGAAGGGGAACCTGAGCCGGACGAGCACATGGAAAGTGAGGATGAAGGCTCTACTATCTAGACAGAGCATGGCAAGGATTGGCTCTTACCTTTTCTTACCTATCTTTTCTTTCATTTCCCTTTGCTAACATAGATAAGACTGAGTTCTTATGATCAACGATAGGATGGTTGAGGCCCTCGCAACTTTCCAAGCTAGTAACGATCTATTTTGCTAAATCATTCTTTTCCCCTGACTTCCACATTTGAACTTTCTTATACCTTGAATGCACATCGTATTTTCAAGCCTTTTATTGGTTGTAAACCTCGATAACTCCAACGGAACTGAAGGAGACCGTCTAATTTCTTCGATAGTATAAGTCTTTGCCATGTGCATTTGTCCCAGGCAAGATGGGGTAATGTATGCTACATGCACACTCAATGAGTTACCGATACTTGGATGGAGAACGTAACACCCTGTGATGAAACTTAGAAATTGTTATATAAAGACGGATGGGTCTGTGATCGATGCCTACACTACCAAGCTACAGGAGTTAGATACTTTGTGCTCAAATCTAATTAACCAACTTTACCAGCGGATCGAATTTCATACCAAAAGGGTGGGTCCCTCATATTCATGGCTTTGCCATTGCAGCTCACCTACCCAGAATCTAACAAATCTTTTACCTGGCTCGCAAACTCATTGATGAAGCTGTTGATCATGGTACTTTTCCGAAGCATGGTGCTTCATCTTCTACTTTTAGTGATAGCAAGAGAATGTGGGATAGTGTGAGGTGTAAGTCCTTCAACAACAACAACAACGACAACAACAACGGCAACAACAACAACGGGGCTCGTGGAATAGCAATTGTGATTGGCTCTGGGGAAGCTAGGACTGATAACAATGTCGTGACGGGTACGACACTCTTGCTTCTATTTTATATGATACTGGTGCGGACTATAGTTTTGTTTCATCAAAACTTAGCAAACAACTAGGGATGGTTCCTACTCTTCTTGATACCCCGTGCACCGTAGAGTTAACTGATGGAAAGCCTGTTGAGGTAACCCATATTCATCGTGACTGTAAGCTCGAGTTGGATGGGCAATCGTTTGCCATCAACATTCTACATATCACCCTTGGAAGCTTTGATCTCGTGGTTGGCACGGACTGGTTGTCCAAGCAACACGCTGAAATTCTCTTTCAGGGAAAGATTGTTCGTATTCCCCCTCCTAAGTGGAGAGCTTTTACCTATCCAGGGTGATCATGGTGGTGCCATGGTGGGCATCATCTCCTTTTTGAAAGCCTAGAAATGTATTCGTAAGGGCTGTCCAGCCATTTTGGCTAACATATCTAACACTCGAGCTGAAACTAAAACCAAGATTGAGGACATCCCAGTAGTCCGAGATTTCCCAGATATTTTCCTAGAGGAACTACCTGGACTTCCACCTGTTTGTCAAGTGGAGTTTCAAATTGATCTTGTACCTGGAGCAGCTCCAGTTGCATGCGCACCATATCGCCTAGCACCAGGCGAACTTCAAGAACTGTCTACCCAACTCCAAGACCTATTGGATAGGGGCTTTGTTAGACCTAGTTCTTCGCCATGGGGAGCTCCAGTTCTGATTGTTAAGAATAAAGATAGGAGTTTCCGCATGTGTATTGATTATCGGGAGATGAACAAAGTGACGGTTAAGAATCGTTACCCTCTGCCTAGTATTGATGACTTGTTTGACCAACTGCAAGGGTCGAGTTTCTACTCTAAGATTGACTTGAGGTCAGGATACCATCAGCTGAGAATCCGAGAGGAAGATGTGGCAAAGACGGCGTTTCGAACATGTTATGGACATTATGAGTTTTAGTGATGCCATTTGGGCTAACTAATGCACCGGTTGTGTTCATGGACCTAATGAACCGTGTGTGAGCGAAAGATTTTGACTAAAACAGGATTAATTGATCATACAAGTTACAAAACCAGGTGCGGAAACCCTAGCTTTGAACAAACTGATAAAAACTCAAATCAAAACACAATCAATATCATTTTCAAAGCTTTTCATAGATTAACTTGTTCATAAACTTGATTACAATGACACTTTGGTTAATCTAGATCAATTACAGACACTCTCAAACAAACCTGGAACCTGACCTTAAAACACACACAACTAATAACTCTCTATACATTGCATAAACACAAAATCTATTTATAGATGCTGCACATTCGCCCACTTTATGGTACGAACGTGTAACTTGATCAGGTTCCATTCTTCATTCGCCCACTTGCTTTCTACCTTCGCCCACATATATCTACATTCGCCCAGTCTGTTTCCACTTTCAATCCATCAGCACTCTAACATATGTTAACATCCAATCACTAGTCGCAAAACGCATCTACAAACTCCCCCTCGACTATTGATTGGATTGTCTTCTGTCTTCGTCCATGGCTTTGTTCAACAACTTAATTCTGAGCTGTTTCTTCTGCTCTTTGGTCATTTCAGGCTCTAACTTTCTCTTTACCGGTTTCGACACATTTGCCATCTTCACCATCTTGCCAAGTTTGTTATTCAAATTACTCCCCGCATTAATATCATATGCAAAGCAAACTCCAACCACTTGAGTACAACTTCTTTGCTTGATCAGCGTCTTTCGGCTCACAATAAATCGGATTATAGAAAAGCATGATGATGTCTTCAAAAGTACAGTTAATCAACCACATCGGATCAAATAAATGAACATGCTTGTATTTGTCCTTCCCGTCTCTCAACACTATCACTGCTTCAGCCTTCCTCCAATCATAATACCAAAAAATAAAGTCAGCACTGAAATGTTGTGGCATGGGCATCAAAGGTATTTTCCTCATCACTTCAGGTGCCATGTATATCAAAGTAACCCGCTTCAGCTTGGTTTTAGGATCAATATCCCTATGAACTTTCCTTCGGGGATATTGTGGCTTGAATCTATTCCATCTCGTTCTACTTTCCCAAACCAGCTTGTCTGCACACCAACCGACATGTGTACCGTTCACTGAAGCACCTGACATAGGGAATCTACATAAATCTCTGACCGCCCAGTACGGTAGAGTTAGCAAATCAATGAATCTGTGAAAGTACAAGATCCATGTTTCCCATTTGGCAGCTATACACTTCAGCCTGCCCAAATATGTCCACCCGAGAGCTCTGCCTTTGAACTTGGCATTGTGAAATCTATAGAAGTTTCCTTGAGCTTCAGGCTTCGGTCGGTTTTCATCCATTTCTCTTAATTTCTTCAAATAACTCTTCAATTCATCAGATTGATTTGAAGACTCTTGCTTATCAGCACCAAACACCTTCTCTACAAATTCTGCACTTCTTTGCTTTGCCTTATTCTTCGCCGAAATGTTTGGTGTCTCAGTAAAATCAGGAAATATCTCATCTTCATCAGTTTGTCTGAAGTACTGTGGAAATTCTTCATGCGTTATCTCTTCAACTTCCACTTCATCAAGCTCAGGAGTATTCTTGTCATCTGAGTGACTTCCAATATCCTTTTCAGAAATATCTGGAATTGACTCATCTACAATAAACTCCTCAAATGTTTTCCCTACTCTCTGTGCAAGTCCATCCAGAATTTCCTTTGCCACAGAAGCAGGTACTTCACCTTCTTCAAGATCAGGATCATTGTATTCCAATTCATATCTCATGTCATCTGTTTGGAATATCTCAGCAAAACATCCTGTGAACTCAATAGTCCATTCTCTTCTTTCCAACATATCTATATATACTTGTTTAGCATCATCTGTTAAAGATCTCACCTTTTCATTCCAGAAGATACTCTCATCTGAATCAACGTTCTCACCTTTCTTTTTCTTCGAACTTGATTCTCCAGCATTTTTCTTTTTAGGTGTTCTCTTTTCAAATGTAAACTTTGACGTATCATCTCCTCCATCATTATCATCACTACTACTACTATCATCCTCTTTCTGACTCCCAGACCCTTCTGCATCATCATCATCATCATTCTTATCATCCTCATCATCACTTTTCTCTGACTCTTCATCATCCTCATCATCATCTTTTTCTTTGTCCGATTCAGACGGTTCAAAGTCAACTTGCTCTTCTTCTTTTTCTTCATCTTCTTCTCCCTCCTTCAACTTGGGTGCAACATTGTACAAATTATCAATCAAATCACTAAGGCGTTTGTTCTCAGCCTTTAGTTCTTTGTTGTCTTCTTTGATCAACTTTAGCCTGTTCTTGTTTCTTGAACATTTACCCTCAAGCTTTTTATTCTTTGCTTCAAGCTTCTTAACCTTCTCGTTAATCTCATCTTGATTTGACTTAGAAGCTACCACTATCTGAAGCATCTTTTCTTCATTCTGCTTGAACTTGGCTATTTCAGCTTGTTGAGCCACTATCATCTTCATCATATCATCCATTTTCTTGTTCACCTGCTTCATTACATCATCATCCACAGTGACCTTCTTAGATTTGGATCTAGATGGCTCAACTTCAACTTCCTTTTCTTTCTGAGGCTTTCTAAACATGTCAAGTACATTATCCAGTGCAACATTTAATTGATCAACTGATAATGTCTCTGCCTCTTTAGATTTCTTTTGCTTTTTAATGACCGGTGAAGACAGCTTCGATGACGTACCAGCATCGGGTACTCTTTTTCCCTTCAAAAGTTGTGCTAATTCTTTCTCTCTCAACTGCTTAGTACTTGTCTTCTTAGACATGGTCTTGTGCTTAGGCTTGGGCAAGTTTACTACCACAGTCTCTCCAGTATTCAACTCATCCATGTCAATGCCTAATCCTTCATCTTCAACATTCAACGACTTCTTACCTTTCTCAGCTTCCTTAATAGATTTGTTTAAAGATTCAGACTCACCAACCATAGTGGCCTTACGTTTGGTGGTCCTAACATTCTCAGCATCAGAATCCCATTGTTCTTCTTCTTCAGTTTCTTCTGAATCCACTGATTCTTCATCCACCAAACCAGTACCTTTCTTAGCAGTTGTTTTCTTTCTCACCACCTGTTGCTTAGAGCTCCCTTGATCAGTCTTTCCCTTACCCTTCCCTTTGGCTCCGGGATTGATAACTTGTCTCTTCCTCTTGGTACTAACATCAGCATAAACCAATGGATCATCATTATCAGAATCGCTCTCAGGATGCCTAGCCTTGTTCTTTCCAGGATCAGTGTAATCCTTTTTAGCTAAGGCTCCAAATAATCTCCTGTATGGTGGCCTTTCATTATCTGACACACCCTTGTAGCCCTTCATTCTTACCAATGTACGAATGTTCATATGATCTTGACCAAGTATCTGTGTCGGATCCTTCCTCAAATTAGGATACTTGTGATCAAAGATCATCATCAGGAATCTAGGGTATAACATGAAATACTTCTTCTTCAACCCCTTTAACATCTCCAGCATGTGATCCAGAATCATTCCAGATACGTTGAATGGTTTGTTGAGAGTCAACGCAACCATCAACGAACTTAAGCTACTTCTCATGACATCATATCCTCCACTAACACAGCCAAACACATGAATGATGACGTGTGCAAAGTATTTAAACTACACACTCAATTTCCCTTTGTGCATCGAACCATCAGTAATTGCTCCCTTATACTTCATTCTAAGGAAACATGCCTTCTGTTCTGTCCAAGATAACTCCCTGGGATCTTCACTTACTTCAAAATTAATCTGAAGTGCTTCCCGAATATCAGACTCTGTAAGGAACATCTCCATTTCCTGTATCTTGCTTCTAATGATTGTCTGATTATCCCAGAAGTCATACTTTGCGTTCTTGTAGAAATCTTCAATGATATCTTTGTAAATGATAGTCCGAGTAGCTAAAGCATAGACAACTCTGCTCCTCTTCAAGAATTCAATGATACCAGTAAATTCTACATTCTTTTCAACATCGCCAAGATAAGCACAGCAGTTGTGTGTTTTCTCAAACGGCCAGCTTATCGATGTAGATGATTCAGCCTCTTGAACTTTCTCTGGAACTGGATCTGTAACAATATTCTCCACTGGAGTCTCAATATTCTCAGTTTGATCTGCCATCTGTACAACAAAATCAAAGAAATATGTCAAAATACGAAATCGACAAAAATTCAAAATTTTAAGATTTAAATAGTTTCTACATTCGCCCATTTTAAACAGGTCGAATGTGAATTTTTATGGTACGAATGTGAGATTTTCTGGTCAAATGTGAAAAAGTATTGAATTAAAAACACATTCGCCCAATATAAGTTTCATTCGTCCATTTCATTCCACCTTCGCCCGTTTATTGACCCGAAGGTGAAAACATGATAATCCCTAAAATTCAAAATTTTGTCAATCTTGAATTTAAACGTCTAATTTTGATTGAAAAGTGTTCTACTATGGCCGATTAACACTCGTCTATCACCAATTATTCCAATTATTCAATTTATATCAGTTTTTAAAAGAAAATTAGGGTTTTATCAACCAAACAATCGATTGACCCATTAAACGTTGTTATAACCCTAATTTGTTAATCCTTCTCCCCCTAAAACTGATATAGATTGAAATGTAATCAAAATTAATCAACAACAAACACCCTAAGATCCTAAATTCGAAAACCCTAGGTACGGTTCTAATAACGACGAATCTGTGTTCGTTAGGGCTCCATTACCTGTGAAATTGATATGAAAACAATCAGTAATAATCAGGGAATAAAAGCCACAAGTAAAAAAAAAATCAAAGCAACAAGGTGTTTGGATCGAAAATTTTTTTTGAAGAACAGTGAATGAAGGTTCGAATCTGGAAACAGCTTATGTATAAGGTCCACCTTCGCCCGTTGTAGCGGTCGAATGTGGGAGTATTCCACATTCGCCCAAAATGAATTGGCCGAATGTACAATATGTTTACCCGAATGTGAAGTTTGTATAAACAAACCCACATTCGCCCATTCTGAACAACCGAAGGTGAAGATTTTTCCACATTCGACCCAATTAAGGGGCGAATGTGAAATGGAAAAATCTGAAAATTTTGCCAAATCACGAATTCGAATCCCGTTCAACATTTTTCAATCTGTTAAACTTTCAAAACTCATATTTTCACCTTTTGAATGATATAAAGCCCAGATGGGTTTATCAAATCTCAGAAATTGACCATCAAGCATCCCCGGTTATCAAAAATAAAGCAGAAATGCAAAAAATTTTGGGTTTTCTGAAATTTTATCAAAACACACCTAAAATCTTTTTGGATTTTGTATCTTTTTGACAATAAAAGTAAAATGCAACAAAGTAAAATGCATCAAAGTAAATGAAAGCAGTAAACATTTTGTGATATCCGGTAAGAGGATCATATCAGTTTTCTGAGAAATCTGATCACAGCATTGATCTTTTTGATTAATATTATCATTAGAAACAATATGTGACACGGCAATTGCTGATATTGTGGTCCACTTAAGCTCACATGCAGACAATTACGCAATGCTTTAAAATGATACGAGTTAGGTGTATTAGACTAACACATTGTGGTGCCCACACACATGACATACTCCCGTATCATGTAATTGCACAAAGCTTCGTCGTAACGCGTGATTATGCCAGAGTTATCCGTAAAAATTACAAAGTATATAGCACAGAGGTGTACAGGTCAGCAAACGAATGCAGCAGAGTAACATGTGCAGATACACTAGGTTGAGGCTGATATTAACCACTGATTTGCATCAGAAAGTCAATATGATGTAATAATGATCTTTGATCAATAAAACATAAAGTTCCTCAATTCGGTAACTTTCGGTTTTGGCATTTACGCTCTTTTTGCAAATATTCTGATGAAACTAGGTCCGTAACTCAATACGACAAAAGTTTAATCAGAATATCCCGGATAACCATAACATAACGACCCGAAACCTCAGATTTTGGCAATCCTATCAAACGAAATTACGGTACTAAGACCATATGCCCATGAGGTGTTCAGCCACGAACGCGTAGTTTGTTATGTTTGTATCACTAATGCACGCAATATTTAGTCTACGAAGCCTATCAGCATATCACACGTAGTCAACATACGCCTCATTATACTATACAATTCTTTAGCTTGTGTCAGATCCCCACTGATGTACTATCATTTCCTCTTTTTATCCAGGAAATCATTTTGGTTTTTCTAATAAAATGGCTCCCCCTAAAATAAAGAACATATTTTTGGGTTTTTAATTTTTTTTTTCTGAAAAACAAAACAAAACTAAAAAACTAAAACTAAAAAGCGATAAACCGAGGTGCCGATTAGTCCTGTTTTTCTTTTATATTGTTTACTTTTAAAAGATATTCAAAGCGGGATCTGTCAAAAGCTTTTGTAAACAAATCTGCACGTTGGTAGTCAGTATGGATTTTGACCATATCTATCAATTCCTTAGCGTAACAATCACGGATAAACTGATATTTGATCCGGATATGTTTCGCCTTAGAATGGTTTTCAGTATTCTTAGTTAATGCGATTGCGGCTTCGTTATCACAGTGTATAGGCGTTTTAAGAAACTGCAAACCGTAATCCACCATCTGCTGTTGGATCCAGAGTACTTGCGAACAGCAACTCGAGGCTGCAATGTACTCAGCTTCACAGGTAGACAGCGCCACGGAAGTCTGTTTCTTGCACTGCCAGGTAATTAACCTGCTCCCTAAAAACTGGCAACCAGCTGTAGTAGATTTGCTATCTTTGTCACAGCCGCCCCAATCTGCATCACTAAAAGCAATAAAATCAAAATCATCATCATTAGGGTACCAAAGTCCTTTTGAGGGACAACCCTTCAGATATCTAAGGATACGCTTGACCGCCGTCAGATGACTTTGTTTCGGCTTCGATTGATAGCGAGCACAGAGACACGTTGCATACATAATATCTGGTCGAGACGCCGTCAAATACATCAAAGATCCGATGATTGCTCTGTATGTAAATGGGTCTGTCAGCTCCCCCTTAGCGTCCACTCCAATCCCGTGATTGGGTTGAATCGGGGTATCCATCGGCTTAGAGTCCTCCATCTGGAACCGGCTCAAGATGTCGGATACGTATTTCGTCTGGTGAATGAAGATCCCGTTGGGTCTTTGGTCCACCTGCAAGCCTAGGAAAAACTGCATCTCCCCCATTGCGCTCATTTCGAACTTTTCTTGCATGACAGTTTCGAATTCCCTGCATAAAAGTTCGTTAGTTGAACCAAATATTATATCATCAACGTAAATCTGCACTAGAAGCAAATCACCTCCCGTCTTCTTCGTGAAGAGAGTGCAATCGACGAGGCCGCGCTTAAATCCTTTGGAGATGAGGTATGTACTTAGCTCCTCGTACCACTGTCTCGGAGCCTGGTGCAAACCATATAGAGCTTTGTTCAGCACGTAGACCTTATCCCGGTGGATTGGGTCCTCAAAGCCTGGTGGCTGCCCGACATAAACCTCTTCCTTGACTTTCCCGTACAGAAATGCGCTCTTAACGTCCATTTGATAAACTTTGAATTTCTTGTATGAAGCAAACGCAAGGAACATCCGAATAGCTTCAATTCGTGCTACCGGTGCATAGATTTCGTTATAATCAATCCCTTCGATTTGATGGAAACCCTGCACGACCAATCTGGCTTTGTTACGAACAATAACCCCACGATCATCCTTCTTGCCCTTAAACACCCATTTAGTGCCTATTTTCTTCCTTCCCGACGGCAAATCCGTGAGCGTCCAAACCCCCAATTTCTGGAATTGTAATAACTCCTCCTGCATAGCTTCAACCCAGGCATCTTCGTTCAAAGCGTCCTTGTATGTCCTTGGCTCTACCTGCGACACATAACACGCAAACGACCAATCATTTTGACTACCAGATTTTTGAATTTTTGCATATAATGCTAAAGCACCAAAACTCTCTGGCGAGTTAACGCTTCTCAGCTGCCCTCTGGTCATAACACCGCTTCCAGGATCACCAATAACTTGCTCCAGCGGGTGAATACGATGAATCCGAGATTCCGGATAATCAGGTACAGTAACTCCCGTCTGAACAGTCAAGTTTTCTACAGCATCCAGATCATGACCCGTGTTTGATGATGAAGCAACATCTGGAGTTGGAGTTGGGTTCACTGGCAGTGCCTCTGGTTCTTCTGCATGTTCAAGAATGACTTCTTCAAATTGTTCAACTTCAGATTCTGAAGAGTCTAATGAAGTTGAAGCCTCTTGAAACACTTCTTCCTCTTGTATAGGAGCATTGGTATCATTAGAAGCTGGTATGGGGTTCACGGTGATTGGACGCACCAACGATGAAGTCGTCGCGTTTTCACACTCGTAAAGTAATCTGATAACAGCTTCTTCAACCAAGCTATCTAGATTGAATGATTCAAAGAAGTCTTTGTAATCAAACATCCAATCAGGACCCGTGCCTTGCAAATTTTGAGTATATCGTTGAACTTCCACGTTAGCCCAATCCTCCACTTGACGAGTTCGCTTGTTGAATACCCATTTGAGCGGGGTTGCATATCCAACAAAGTATCCCTCCTCAGCTTTAGGACTAAACTTCTCACTTGGATTCAACATCGTGCATGGCGCCCCAAAAGGTTCTAGATACTCTAAGTTTGGCTTTCGTCGGTGTAACAGTTCATAAGATGTTTTACCAAACTTCTTCACTGTTAGAACCCGATTTAGTGTATAATTTGCTGCATAGATTGCCTCGTTCCAGAACATTACCGGAAGATTTGAATCAGCAAGCATTGTTCTAGCCGCTTCAATTAGAGTCCTATTCTTTCGTTCAGCAACACCGTTCTGTTGTGGGGTGTACGGAGCCGAATATTCATGATGTATCCCTTTGCTTTTACAAAGTTCATCCATCTTGGCATTTTTGAACTCTGTCCCATTATCATTCCGAATTCTCTTTATCTTCACATTGTAGAGATTCTCCAATCGAGTGAACAGAACTTTCAGGTTGTTAAAGGTGTCACTTTTGTTTTGCAAACACATCACCCATGAAAATCTTGAGTAGTCATCAGTGACAACTAAACAATAAAGCTCTCCAAGATGACTTTTGCGCTTGACCGGTCCGAATAGATCCATGTGCAACCGCTCAAGTGGCATCTCTACAGAGTTGACTTTCTTCACTTTGTGGGACTGTTTGTGTTGCTTCCCCTTCTTACAACTTACACACTTGTCATTCAGATGGAAATGTTTCACGTTTACTCCATCGACAAGCCCATTTCTCACAAGTTGGTTCATTTTTCTCAGATGAATATGCCCCATTCTTCGGTGCCACATTATCGATTCTTTCTCAGTCGCTTTGGATAGAAAACATGTTATTTGCCCCTGTGATGTCATCGCCTTGGACATATCAAGAATATAGAGATTGTTGACGCGAGGTGCCATCAACATTATCCACTCCTTAGGAATTTTGAAGCCTGGTTTGAGAATATAGCAGGATTTGTCATCAAAATGCACAGTAAATTGTTTATCACATATTTGACTGACACTCAACAGATTATAATCAATCTGTTTCACATAAGATATCCACTCAAAGCTCACTATCCCATTGCTCACGCTCCCCTCCATTATGATATATCCACCTTTATTTCCAGCGAATGCGACATACCCTCCATTGATGTTCTTCACGTCGAACAACAACGCTAGATCCCCTGTAATGTGGCCTGAAGCTCCACTATCAACAATCCAAAGACTGCTAATAGGGCCAGCTGAAGCTCCCTGCACACAAAAAGTAAATCATTTAGTTCTTTCGGGGGACCCAAGCCTGAGTCTTGGGTCTTTGAACATCAGCTTTCAAAGAAACATTCTCATTAACATTTTCAACAACTTTTTGTTTTGGATCAATCTTTTTCTGATTGTTCAAAACAGTTTCCTTTTTCTCATTGACCTTAGAAGTAGAAGCTCCTGGAGTACCATTGGGTTACCAAGATTGTTCAGACCTTTTAAGGATGCGAATCTGAGATTTTGGATTCTCAGTCGGTTTCTGAACATTGTTAACAAACGTAACTTTCTTGGTTACCTTATCTGATTTAACAGACTTAGGTCCAACATTTGATTTGACAATCGGTTTTAGTGGAACCTTTTGCCTGTCAATTGTTGCGTTCACCACAGGCTTCCTCCATGATTGTTCCATAGCAATCCGATTTCTTCGATCATATTGAATTGGACGATTGTTCCTCATTTGATGAAAATTGTTTTGATTATAAAACTGTTGTTGTTGAGGAACAACTCGTCTGTGTGGTGGAACATAATGATCAATCGGTTTTCTCATGGAATTTCTCACTTCAACCTCATGCCTTTTATGCCTTACATATGGACACTGAGCAAGTAAATGCCCTCGTTCCCCACATTTAAAGCATGCACGGTACTCTTCAAAAACATTTGGAGCATTTGGTTGAGCAAATGATCTAACAGGATATTGATCATTGTACTGTTGATTTCTCAAACTCTCAGGGAGTGGCCCTTTTGAGTAAGTAGGCTCATGAAAACCATTAGCTCTGTTATTGGGTCGAATGAACTCTGTGACATGGACCTTTGGTTCTTGAGGAACATCCAAATACAATTTCTTTAAAATTGCTGGTGGAATCTCATTTGTTCTCTCATGTTTTGGGAACCAAATGGTGCTTTCTTGCCAAATCTTTTCTATTTTAGCATAGTTAGCATTTTTGATTGGAAATTCCTCATCAGAGATGATTTTATCGGATCCTTCCATCCGATAGAACACCTTGACAGGTTTGTCACATGATTCATTCTTAACATCTTTTTTCTTAAGGTCCTTTTTAATCACATTCTTTTCAGTCTTTTTCTCACGGTGAGCATTTGCCATCGGATGCACATGTTGAGATGATGAAACTGGTTCAGTAGTAATGATTTGAATCCACACTCTCAGCAGTAACACCCTCATCATTCAAACCTAAAATCGGTCTCACATCGGAATGAGGATCACCAATACTCGAGGTATTAGATTCAATTTCCGATGATGAATCTGATTTTACCGAGCTCTCCGGTGTAACTTGGTGACAATTATGATTTTCAAAAAGCACCGGAGATGGCACAGACTTGTAATTAGTGGTTTGATCATCTATGATGTGGTCTACCATGTAAGCAATGTGCTTATAGCTTTCCAACTTTTTGTTTACTTTCTCAGCAAAGCATTTGATGGCTGCCATTTCCAACTTGGTATTTTCAATTTCATTGATATAGTTGTTAATTGCCAATTGTTTTAATGATAAAGTGTTTTTCAAGTCGGAAATGTCCTTTTTGTAGCCATCTAATACCTTGTTGAAAGCATTCAACTCTTTGCGAGTAGATTGACTGTTCATGATAGCACTATCACGTTGAACACGGAGTTGTTTATTCTCCTCAGTCAATCTATCACATGTACCACAATACTTATCACTTTTAATATCAGTGCTACACTCAGAACTTACAGGTTTTGGCGGATCAGTCATGGCCATCAATGCGAAATGAGCTTCCTTTCCAGTAAAGAATTTAGAATAGTCAATCTTGGTGAAAGCATCATCAGCAATGCACGACTTCCTCGTCATCAGAAAATCCGCTTCTGCTAGCAACTGATCAATGTCATCATCTAGTGATGTAACACTTGCTTCCGTATCCGATTCACTGTCTGAATCAGAGTAAACCGATTCACACTCCTCAGGAACATCGGAAACAGTATCAATCACCACTCCAGAATTAGCTTCCTCAACATTAACCTTAACAGGTTCAGTCTCCACATCCATTTCAGCCTCAGACTCATCACTTTCACACTCAGTTTCTTTCTTTTCATCCACCGTCACCGACTCTTCAATATTAACCTTGCAAGCAACGCAAGCCACATTGCCACCAGTAGTAATTTCCTCCACTCCTATTTGCAATCCCGACCAATCAAACCTTTCATCTTGTTGAGTCACCAATGCTTGATTCTGACTCGTGTTCTGTTGTGTCTCATTCGGTGTAGTGATCGGTATAACTGTTCGGTTAGTGTTGTTAGGAGATTGGTTTTGGTTCTGGTTTGATGTGTTAGGTTGTCTGTTTTGGTTGTTGTTAGAGTTATTTTGACGGTTTTGATAATTGTTGTTGTTTTGGTAAGAAACTTGGTTTTGGTTTTGTTGTTGACGATTCTGGTAGCTTGCATTAAATGGGTTTCTATTACCTTGTTTTGGTGGCTGGGTGCATTCTCGTTTAAAGTGACCTTTTCCTCCACAGTTAAAACAAGTAACTTTCTCCTTGTTGAACCCGTAGGTTGTGTTAGGAGAAGTTCCCAAATCTGTTCTACCCGTCTTTTCAATAAACTCCGTTGCTCTTCTCATAATGCTTGCAAAAGCCCATTGAATATCAATGAGTTCCATCTCTTCCTTGTCGATCTGTGCATAGTCTTCATTGGTTAAGTTGTTATTCCCAATTTGACTAGCAACTAATCCGTTGTAAGATGAAACCATTGCTGAGACTAGTGTAATATGTTGCTGAGCAACTTCCACTGTCACATTGCCCAAGTTAGAAGTTTCCAAAACCACTGGTTGTTGATTAAGTTGAGTAACTTGGTTCATTGGTTGTTGTGATTGGCTAGCAGTGTAGAAAGCTGCTTGTTGCATTGGGGAGAATGGTGGAATGTAGGAATTGTTGTATTGTTGTTGTGGTGGTGGTGGTATGTTTGATTTGGGGAGAATGGTGGAATGTAGGAATTGTTGTATTGTTGTTGTGTTGGTGGTGGTATGTTTGATGGTTGTGAATAGGATGAAGTTTGTGCCATGTAGTTGATGGTAGGTTTTGGTGATTCCATAACATTGGAAATGCAAGCAACATGTGGTGCAACAACTCCTGAACTTGAGTTACTAACTGAAACTGGAGTGCCTCCAAAGTATAAGCTAGGATTCTGAGGAACCTGTGCTCTTCTAGCTTTTCTCTTCTCTTCCATTTCCTTGTTTTCCAGCTTCTGAATAAACTCTTGAATAGTCCAGTATTGGTATGCATCCTTTTCCCTAAGAACTTCCACATGCTGATCCCAGTAAGGTGGTAGAGCATCTGCAAACTTATCCACCAAATTCTTCATAGGAATCTGTATACCATAACTTGACAATTCAGTTAGCAAATGACTATATCTAGGAGTTAATTTTTTTAAAGTTTCATTTCCAATATAAGAAAAATTCTCAAACTCCTTTCTCAATTCATCCATCCTCAAACTTCTAGTCTTCTCATTCCCATCATGCCTCCTCTTAAGCACATCCCACAATTGCTTAGACGTTGTACAAGTCCCAAATTGATGCAATAGATCATTTGTGATTGCCTGAGTCAATTGGGAAAAGGCTTTCTTTTCCACGGCAAACTTCTTTTTCTCTTCCTCAGACATGCTCTCCAATGGAACTGGTTCACCTGTATTCTCCAAAACTGGTGCTGTGTAACCTTTAGCAATCATACTCCATGCCTCTGCTCCATCCACTCCCATGCCTTCCAAGTGAATCTTGAACTTGTTCTGCCACTGATTGTATTCTTGTATCTCCATAAGCTTCGGTGGCCGATTCCCGCTACCTGAAGACAAATCATTAATCAGTGTGGAAATAGCATTTGTAGTTTGAGTGTTTACCACCGCTGCTGCTACTCCCTAGTAGTCAGGTTGTGGTGCTGGAGGTGCTACGCTTTGAGGCATCGAGCTACTCATAGCCATGTAGTTAATCGGTTGCGAAGACTATGTGCTCGTCTTTTGTGCTGCCACCGTCCATGGCTCCATCACTTGCTGTTGTGGTTGTGTCGTTGCTGGTCTCGGGGTAGTCGGAAAATTCCACATGATCACGAACTTCGAAAAATTCAACACTTAGAAAATTTTCCAAAAACTAATCCTAGGTTCACCCAGTTATACTCTCACTTTCGTCCCTTCTGATGCAGGTTCGCCCAAACAGTATCACTCGAAGGTAAAAACTCACCAGAATGTAAAAACACACTAACACTTTTCCACTTTCGCCCAGAATATTCTAGGTTCGACCAGTAATTTTCCACGTTCGCCCGCCCGATCAATCGAATGTGAAAAATTATACCCGAAAGTGAAAAATTCAAACAAAACTTTCCAGGTTCGCCCAGAAATGACTCAGGTTCGACCAAAAACAACTCACGTTCGCCCAAAACAAGTCAGGTTCGCCCACTATGTTCCAGGTTCGCCCATTTCAGGTTTGAAAAACGGTTACACTTTGAAAAACGGTTATTTTGATCTCTGATTTTCAAAAGTTTGTGGATTTGAATGATCTTAATCAGGTTATGATTCGGAATTGATTTGGAACAGCTTTAATTCTTGGAATTTTGAATTTTAACCACAAAATCAACTTCAAATCAATCAAAAACACTCAAAAACCATTTTCATTCAAAAACAGATGTATTTTGATCAAAATTAGGTCCAAATCAGCTCTGAGTTTATCAAATTTGTTGTTGTATGATCCGTATAGCTCTGATACCACTTTGTGAGCGAAAGATTTTGACTAAAACAGGATTAATTGATCATACAAGTTACAAAACCAGGTGCGGAAACCCTAGCTTTGAACAAACTGATAAAAACTCAAATCAAAACACAATCAATATCATTTTCAAAGCTTTTCATAGATTAACTTGTTCATAAACTTGATTACAATGACACTTTGGTTAATCTAGATCAATTACAGACACTCTCAAACAAACCTGGAACCTGACCTTAAAACACACACAACTAATAACTCTCTATACATTGCATAAACACAAAATCTATTTATAGATGCTGCGCATTCGCCCATATGCTGTGGTCGAATGTGGAAGAGTTCCACATTCGCCCACTTTATGGTACGAACGTGTAACTTGATCAGGTTCCATTCTTCATTCGCCCACTTGCTTTTCTACCTTCGCCCACATATATCTACATTCGCCCAGTCTGTTTCCACTTTCAATCCATCAGCACTCTAACATATGTTAACATCCAATCACTAGTCGCAAAACGCATCTACAAACTCCCCCTCGACTATTGATTGGATTGTCTTCTGTCTTCGTCCATGGCTTTGTTCAACAACTTAATTCTGAGCTGTTTCTTCTGCTCTTTGGTCATTTCAGGCTCTAACTTTCTCTTTACCGGGACGCCCAAAAATCTGCCTTTCAGCTACTAAAGTCAAAACTTTGCAGTGCACCGATACTATCATTACCTGAGGGTACAGAGGACTTTGTAGTGTCATGTGATGCGTCAATCCAAGGCTTAGGGTGTGTGCTGATGCAACGTGATAAGGTAATCGCGTATGCATCATGGCAATTAAAGGTCCATGAGAAGAATTACCCCACTCATGACTTGAAAGTAGGAGCGGTGGTTTTCTGTGACAACCGGCAAATTTCGTACAACGATTAACGTGATTCTAATCATGTTTTAAAAATAATTAACATGGTTTAAGGTTAATTATGGTTAGTTGAACTAATATGAGTCCTACGATGTCCTTTTGAAAGTTCGTTGAAGTCTTGATGCCTTTAAAGAAAGACTTCGCGTAATTAACGTAACGAACTGACATCAGTGAAAATTTGTCAAAGTGGACTAACATAAGGCTAATAAATGTAAATACGACACGTATTTAATATCGACGCGATCGGATGTGAAATCGGCGTGGTGAACGGCCAAAAACGCAGCGTTTCGGAGAACGCGGAGAGGAACTGACGAGGGATTCGAACGTCAAAACGGGTGGTTTTAACCGTTACCGAACTTTCGGAATAATTATTTATTATAAATAATGTTTCTTATTGAATTTCGAAAGTTATCGGATCATTTAAATGAAGGATAACACAACCGAACCGATTAACGCGATTTTAACGCGTGTGCCGTTTTCACGCGTCGGGTGACGAAAATAATTATTAAATCGCTCGGTCTGGTGTTATTTATGACTACAAACAAAAACCGAGTCCAGAAGCGATAACGGGCTAAAACGGAGCAGTTTGTACGCGACGTCGGGCTTGAAGTCCAACGCAAAACCCCACCTATATAAACCCCTAACACTCCAATCTTCCTCATTTCCCACATTACTTTCTCTCTCTAACCACCCAAACTCTCTCCACTCTCTCTCTCTCTCTCTAGAATTTCCGGCGACCGGAGGCCGGCCGGCCGGCGGCATCCGGCAGCTTCCGGCGGCTGTCCGGCGGCTTCCGGCGGCGTCCGGCGGCCGTTCGGCGACTTTCCGGCGGCCCTCCGGCGGCTTTTTCCGGCGCGTGACACCCCCACCCCCACTAATTTCGGTGCCCCGAACACGATGGTGAAGGCCGTTTTCCCTAAAACGAAGCGGTTTGAACGTTGGTACCATTCCGGCGACTTTTCCGGTAAGCTCGTTTTTGAGTTTTCTTTGTACAAACGTTTAGATCGGGTCTTTGGGGGACTCCTCACAAGTTTTCACGGAATTTCGTTCTCCGGCCACATTCCGGCGAGCTGTTTCCGGCTATTTGCGAGTTCAGGAGGGGCCGGAGTGGGTTTTGGTCGGGTTCCGGTGGCACGCAGGTGAAGGACGGCGGGGGTAGTGGTGGTCCGGCCACGGTAGTGGTGGTCCGGCCATGGCACAGGTGGTCCGGCCACGGTGGTGGTGTCCGGCAGGGGGGGGGGGTCTCGGCCAGAAATGGGCTCGGGTTGGGTATGTTTACGAGGCTTAGGCCGTTATTTTGTTGGTTCAGCTCGGGTCAAAGGCCGGCTCAGATTCGGGTCTTGGTTCGGGTTTGTTGGTTCTCGATGGTAGCTCGGCTCGGTGTTGGTTGATGTCCTCGCTTGATGTCCGGGTCAGGCCAGATCTGGCTCGGTTTGCGTGCCGTCTTCAAGTTCTAGTCGTGGGTCAAGGATGGTAGTCTCGTGACAGATCCGGGTCAGATCTGGTCAACCTTGCTTACGGATCAGATTTCGAGCTCGGTTAAACACGAGTCAACTCCGGTCAAACCTTGGCTCGGTCAACGCGTCGTTCGAGACGTGTCAAGTCACGCACGCGCATATCGGTATAATTTAATCGTGTTTATTTTTCGTATATTTATAAAGCATATTATGAATATAACATGAAAGAAGTTTTAACTCGCGAGAACGAACCGATAAAATATTAACGGAAAGTATTATGAGATAATATTTGTATATTAGTCGTGACTTGCGTTGTTGTTGGACTAAATTGATGGACTATACGTATATATATATATATTTATATAAATAGTGTGATTTATATAATAGTCACAAAACAAAGGAAATTGTAGACAACTTGTGTTGTCTGGTTTATACAAAAACAGAGGAAACTCTGCCGAAATTTTTATAAAATCCGAAGCGCGACAAGTGTGACATTATTGTGCGTGCTTACAAATAACTTTCCAAGCGTTTGACAAACGTAGTCATATACAAAATCACGACGTTTTTGACAAATATTATTTGTAACAATAATAGTCTATTCCGGGAAAAATTGCAAACAAATATATAGTCTTTTGTTACCAAGCGTCAAGTGTGACGAGTTTTTAAAGGGTACTTGGTAACTAAAATATGTTTGTTGTTCGGATTAAAAAATGTATAAACGTTCGGTTTTATTTGGAAAACCTTTTTATAAAAAAAAAAAAGCAAAGTCTTGAGAGTTGTAAGATACTCGGATTCGGGAAAAGAAATAACAAATGTTATTAAAAGGATTTTAATAACTATATTATATTTCAGCAAGGTATATTTTCCGAAAATAACTATACAAGACGATTACATTATCTGGTTTACGAGACAAGCTATTACTCGGGATGAGTTATACGTTTCGTGATATTAGTCCAACATGGTTTACACACGAATAGTAACAGGCGCACAACTTGGGTACTATGTTGTATGTAAACACATGAATTATGACAAGTCACGATCGGTTCGTCGAGTTAAAACACTTAAGGACTCGGGTTAGTACACACGAGTCAAGATAGTTGAATAAACTATCTTTTAACCGGAAAATAAGCTAGGCTTATATATGATAGACTTTAAGGTGTCCTTTATTGGTAATTAGGGCACGAGGAAGTCGGTCAAAGCTTTGGGTATTATTTGCTAGCTAAGCATGGAAATTAAGGTGAGTTTCACGGCCCCATTTTACTGTTTTAACTGGGGGAAAGATATGTTTGTCAAAAGTTATCACATATTGAAATGTTTTCAAAGGTTAAAATGTGGTAAGTGGCATGATGAGTACTTGAGTTTTTGGTCGCCACTCGGGGTTGGGTCCTCGCTACTGTAACCATTAATTCAGGTAAATGAAACCAAAGGAATATTTGGATAGTACTATTGGTGCCTGACGAGGCCCACCTCTGGTTGATAGCGTCAACCCGGTAAAGACAAGAGGTGCACGTATTCTGAACTTAAGTCGTTGGGTTCCGAGAAACGACTTGGAGCGGGACATATTTATTAGTCTTGGTTTGGTTATGGGACTCAGGGGATTGCTTATCATCATAATTTGTAGGAGCTAGCTACTCCATACAAAGGCCACAAAATGTGCTGGATTGCACAGGATGTAAAAATGTGCTGGATTTGCACAGGATGTAAAAATGTGCTGGATTTGCACAGGATGTAAAAATGTCGTATTTACGAAACTAAAACCTGTGAACTCACCAATATTTTATATATTGACGTCTTTTTAAACATATCTTTCAGGTAACTAAGTGCTGAACAGGTATGCGGCTAGTACGGTGGAATTTGGGATGTCGGACACTGGTTGGGGGTTTCATCTATTGTTACCATCGGGTTGGGACGTAAACGGAAACACCCCACTTTAAAACTTAATGTTTGTGGTTTTAAGTAAGGTTTGAAACCAGGTACTCGTTCCCGACATCTTAATATAATGATCTTTTCTAATTAAATATAGTTTGTGTTAATCTTGACTTTGATATGCTTTTCGAGCGTCGCGCCACGTGTTACCGCCATTGGCGTGGTGTGACAGAAGTGGTATCAGAGCCAAGGTTATAGCGAACTAGTATTTTTGAAAAATCTAGACTATAACCGGTTTTGGCTCGAAAACGAAGTTTTCAAAAATAAAACACAACGAAATATTTTCAGAAAAGAAAGAAAATTGTACATGGATTGTACAAGGGGAAATTCCGACCGACTAGCCATGTGTGTCAATATGTAAAATGTTAGAAAATAAGGATATGAATGTTTAAATCGTGTAGAGATCCGATTTTCTAACTAGTGCTAGTTAATGCATATAAGTAGTACAGATAGCTTGCCTGTAAGGATATTGTCTCACACTTCACTTTAGTCCGCACTTTTGCATCGATTACCGATATCGACAAGCGGGAAGGACAAGCGGTGGTCTACGACGAACTCACCCGCTTACCTGCGGACGGGATGATCGGAAGGGCTAACCTTTATCGTGCTAGTGGACGTTGTTGTGTTGCTAATGTTGTGAAGGCGAAGCTAGTCTAGGTCCTTTATTGTGTGAAATCTTTGTTTTGGATCAGGAAGCTCGGAACTAGCGGGCACCAAAATTACCTGGCAACACCGATTATCATTGCGGGTGCACACGTAATAATAACTTGTGGTGCACGGTAACCTTGGTGGGCGCTAGGGCTGGGATTGGTGATCACTCCTTGCCTTGTCTATTCTTGTACTGTAGGGTCAGTCTTAGCTTTTGATTGGCCAACGGGCTAAAAGGGAGGTCTTGTTGATATCCCTTGATTTCGATCCTCGCAAACTGAATGAGCTTTCTTCAGCATTACCTATAAGGTACGAACACGGAAGAGCTCGAACTTTTATTCATATGAGTAATCTGACGAAAACCCTCGCATCGGATAAGGACAGGAGACGAAAACTTCCTTGTATAGGAGTTTAATGCCTCCGCACAAAGTTCTTCGATGGAGCGGACGTACGAGGATGCACTGCCTACCGAAGAGATGAATGCTTGGTACGATGCGTGGAACGCTAAACTTGGAAACCAGTGAAGACCGAGGGTGCGTCCCTGCAAAACCAGTGCGTTTTGAGCACGGGACCCTATGTGGATCAGTATTGAGATTAGTTGCCCGTGTGCTGCTATATTATTACTGTGAGTAAGTCATTCTTGATCTAACACATGCCCAAGTTGTCTTCGAGGGTCAGGCGTTCCTTCCCCCATTGGAGGGCAGAATCGTCCTTGCTGAGTTAATAGACTTGATCATCTTTATCTAGACGGCATGATAGTCCCCGTCTAAATCAACAATGTCGAGTCGGCAAGATCCTAGTATATTTATTTAATGGGAAAATAAATATATGGTAAAGTGAGCCGAGTCGGGTGTTGAAAACGAAAAGTCGACCGACAAGATCCTAGTATATTTATTTAATGGGAAAATAAATATATGGTAAAGTGAGCCGAGTCGGGTGTTGAAAACGAAAGGTCGACCGGCAAGATCCTAGTATATTTATTTAATGGGAAAATAAATATATGGTAAAGTGAGCCGAGTCGGGTGTTGAAAACAAAATGTCGAATCGACAAGACCCTAGTATAATTATTTAATGGGAAAATAATTATACGGTAAAGTGAGTCGAGTCGATGGTCGTAAAATACAATGTCGAATCGACAAGACCCTAGTATAATTATTTAATGGGAAAGTAATTATACGGTAAAGTGAGTCGAGTCGATGGTTGTAAAATGTAGTGTCGAATCGACAAGATCCTAGTATAATTATTTAATGGGAAAATAATTATACGGTAAAGTGAGTCGAGTCGATGGTCGTAAAATGTAATGTCGAATCGACAAGACCCTAGTATAATTATTTAATGGGAAAATAATTATACGGTAAAGTGAGTCGAGTCGATGGTCGTAAAATGTAGTGTCGAATCGACAAGATCCCAGTATAATTATTTAATGGGAAAGTAATTATACGGTAAAGTGAGTCGAGTCGATGGTTGTAAAATGTAGTGTCGAATCGACAAGATCCTAGTATAATTATATAATGGGAAAATAATTATACGGTAAAGTGAGTCGAGTCGATGGTTGTAGAATGTAATATCGAATCGACAAGATCATAGTATATTTATTTAATGGGAAAATAAATATATGGAAAGGTGAGTCGAGTCGATTATGGGAAAAATGAAATCTCGACTGACAAGATCCTAGTATAACTACTTAATGGGAAAGTAATTATATGGTAAAGTGAGTCGAGTCGGAGATGATTTTATCCAAGTCAGTTAATATATATGGAGACATACATATATATTGAATATAAGGTCGCGACGTGCGTTTTGCGTCTGAATTCGTCATAATACTTGGGGGGTGAAACCACATTTTGGGAGCCGAAATCGTAAAGCGTGTGACTCGTAATTGTCAAGTGTCACGGAACGCTCTGGCTGACATTGAAATCCCCCTCGAAAAGGCAAATAACGGACTACTGGAAGTGGTCACGTTATTCTGTCAACTAAACTTACCCATGGGACGGCAATTCCATTGCTCATGTTGCAATGTTGAACGTCCGCTACCCTCGCCAGGACGACGAGACTGGTTGTCTATTTGGGGTGGCAATTGATGCGAAGTGTTTTCCATCAATCCCCATAGATATTGGGACGTTGCGTCCCTTTGTTACGGTGTTTTATAAACTAAGGTTGCGAGATCCATTCGTTATGGACAATGTGACTTGCCTAATCTCTTGTCGTATTCCGATACTCTCACTGCGTGGCCTAACAGGAAGAAAGTTCACTGGCCTTGCTTAGGCGGCGGAGAGGCATTTCAGTTGATGACTATCGGTGTTAGGGCCAAAATAACATGCAAGAGGACTCTAATGAGAAGGATGACTCGGCTGAATTGCCGGAGTCTGTATCGTTTTTATTTTATCGTGGTGTCTCGATAAATCATGATCCTCCTACCTCTACTATTCTCGTTGTGACCAATATTTTGATATTGGAAAAGATGTTGGTTGGTTCCTAGGTCCTATGGATACTATTTACCACACATCTAATAGCTACGACGGGTCTAAGGTTTCGGCTGAGCCTGCTGTTGTTGCTGCTATCATTGTCCTATGGCCCAAGCGAATCATGTCGTCGTTGCTGAGAGTGTAGCTCATACTGAGTGTGTTGAGGATGTTTCTATGGCTTTTGTCAAGTTTGATGTTGCTGCTGTTTCGAAGGCTCCTGCTAAGATCACTGTCATTGACATGGACATCTCTAAGGCCCTTGCCAAGCCGCTATGACCATGCTCGTGGCACGATGGAGTTCGTTGCTGTTAACTCCATTTTCTTCGAGGTTTTCGTTGAACCGCTCGTTATCATTCCCTGGCTCCTGCCAAGACTAATGTTGGCGATGGCTCTAAGGTATGGTTGAGCCTGTCAATGCTGCAGTTGCCATTATTCGAGTGACTTATATCGAGCATACAGTCATTCTCCCTAAGAACGATATCGGCCTAATAAGTCTACTAAATTATGTGGAACCCATTGTCCCCATTTCTGTTGTGATGGCGGATGCCTTTGGTGATCCAATCGTTCCTACTAATGAGCCTATGGAGTATAGGTTTGTGGCTGAGGATGCGAATAAGGATTCTATCACCATAAGTGAGCTGAAACGCACTGGGGTGCGTGCTCACCGTAATAGAGCTTCTTGTAGTTAGGTATAGTGGACTCGCTAGGTTGTGTGTCATCCTGATGTCTTGAGTTCATGTTGTGGCGTTACCCCTAGCGATTGTGCATTCTTGTAGTTGCACAGTTTTGCCGACTGCATATCCATGTGGTTGCGTTTCGCTGTCGATGATGCACCTCCGTGGTTGTGCTGCTCCTGATGCAGTACTCCGTTGTTGATGCGTTTCGCGGACGTGTTGCGATCATTGTCGTGTTATTTCTACTCTCGTATTGCACCGTGAACGTATTGCTACAATTGTTGGATCGACTTGATGATGTGATAACTTGTCGTTGTTTCACTCTTGGTTCCCTCGGGATAAAGACATTACCCCAAACCCACGTAGCTATTGTTATGTTGCTGAGTGGTTGTGTAGTGTCGCCATCGATAATGTGGGAATTCGGGTGTCTAACGGACTTTCCAGTAGTCATAATAAGACACTCTAGTCCTAGTATTAGCACATGTATCTCTCTAAAGTTCGAACCTCGTAGTTTCAGTAATTGACCGAATCATGTGTCGAACTCTTTATATGCTCGCGCGTCTCGTGAGCATTACCTCTCCAAAATCTAAGGCATCAGTGACGCCATGTCCAGCCTTAACCTTTTACGCGCATTTCGGTCGACTAACCACTCTCGAATCATGTCGGAAGGAAATCCCATGATCCGCACATGACGAGGCGAGGTTCGTGATAAGGGATTTCGAATACATCTCGAACTTGAAGGTATCAAGTAAATGTGAGCGATATTATGACCCATACCTTTGGGCTAGTAAGAGTTGAAAGACTCAATTTATTATTGCTCATCCTAGTGGATTCGTTGACGTCATACATGCCGACGTGTCATACTGGTGATTATGGAACTACCATTGTGGACCCACCCACAGCGTGTGCATTGGTGGAGTCCCCGGTACATGATTCGGAGGTCTTATGAAACCCTGAATCTAGAAGGGCATGTAGCATTGTCTACTCTATAAGGGTGCTACCCTACCGTGATGAGATCTTCGATCAACTCAGCCCTTCGATTGATGTTATCCTGCTAATGGTAGGTTTATCTTGTCTTGGTGTCGTTGCGTAGATTCTTGGGATTGTGGAACCCTTTCGACCTTGGGCCAATACAGGTGTTCCCAGGTATTTTTCAGTAGCATTGCTCGCGCTAGAGCAAAATCCCCTGTCATTGACAAGCACTGTTGGAGACACCAAAGTAATATGAGCTGCCAGGTCAGTGCGTTTAGTACCTGACTAACCAAGATGAGCTCGAAAGCTTATATGTTGCACCCATGCGTGTGACTACCTGAGTCGTTGAATGGGATGCCTTATTGGAAGGCTCAAGACTACTTCTTGTAGGGCGATCTCGGTTGTTTGTTGTTTTAAGTAACGATTTTGGCGCATGAAGCCGTCAAGCCCAAACGTGAGATCTATGTCAGATGCATTCGTCTATGACTCAATTTCACCTCTTACCTCGAAAGATCCCGGAAGATGGAATATTCGGCGAGTGAGGATTCCGGGTCAGGACTCCTTTCACTCAGATCTCTGCATAGGATCTGAAAGTCAATTTAAGGGCGTGTGTCCTGTATTGTTCAGAATTGACTTACTAGGTTGCTAATAACGATAGGACACCAGTGCTCGTGAGGCACATATAGCAGGACAAGCACTGTGTACCCTTGTTCTGGGCAGTTACCAATGCTCTGCTTACCGTCTCGGTGGACACCAGCGTGTCGAGATGTTGTCGAGACCCTATCCTCTATTTATTACGGCAACCATACTATGATTGTTCATGTACAACATTCCTGTGATGACCAATGTGATGAGGTGATGTGAGCCTCTAGACATTCGTGTTTAAGTCGACTTTTAATTCTCGCGTATTGTGGAATTGTACGGCCGTATGTTGAATATACACTGTCTACTGTCTGGGGAACTGAGGGGTGAAAGTGACGCAAAAACTTTCGACCTCCGTCAGTCCATATTAGGCGCCCTGGTACCACTAACCACAATCGCTCATATGGAAAGGTTGTAAGTTGGTGCATAGTGGATTTCGGTCCATGTGAGGACACAGGAATACCATCCGCCACTATAAACAACCTGGAGCGTCCTCGAGAATGTCGACTGCTTTGTGATCTGGTTAGATCACCCGGTTAGTGAGATTCGAACGAGCGAACCAAATGGTCATGCCGCCTGAGGTGTCCTGTGGCTGTGATGAGACACAGGCAATGATCGATCGATGTTTGGAACCTTCTCATCCCATACTCGCTTGTGGTTATAATATGAGGCATACGGATAGCCATCTATACTCTTGGAGGATCGTGGCTAGACACTAGGTGTCAACTTTCATAATATCGGATTTTCTTTGTAGTTATCCTACCTCAGGGTTCGCCGAACCATGAACGCAAGTCTGGGATACTCAATTTGAAATGAGTATGGATTACCATTCTCGAACGAGTGAATTATTGGCCTGGACGGAAGTGTCCTGTGTGATACGATTAGTGTCGGTGGCGAATCAAACTCGTGTACTTCATCGCCAGAATTTCCTATGTGATAGGAATTATCACCCTAGTGTTCGGGGTGTACTACTCGGAGTCCTCTCGAGTGCTTACGTGTACGTCTCTAGTACGTCGAATGACAGACAGAGACATACACATGAACTGGCTTGAGTTCAAGAGATGACCAACGAATCTGGTAGATTCAAATCTGCTTGAATAAGTGGCCAAACCGATCAGGAAGTTGTACTAACAAGGCGTTGGCCTTAGGAACTTCAAATCGATATAGGACCTTGCTGAGTGTTATACTCCGAAAGGGTGTTGTTAAGCACGAAAACGGTGATGGAGTGACTCCGCTTAGTACTCCAGTGACTCGGAGACATCGGTTAAAATTGGCCTTGCAACAAACAAGCTCGAACTATCGCAAGAGCTCAGTGAGGCTCTTGATGAATCCCGCAAGTCTGGCTTGGGGAAGCATTGTCAATTTCTCGACCGACGGAATTCAGGATGACTCAAAACTCTACTATTTCGGGAAAACCGATATTTGTGCCGGATTGCGATATCCAAGAGCTCGGCCGTAGCCGGCTCATGACATTGTGTTCGTTAGAACGCTACGCGCGAACTTGGGTTCACGTAGAAAAGAGGTAATCGTGTGAGTCGCAAACATCCCGCCCTGTTCAAGGATACTAACGTATCGGATGACTTGAACTGAATTCCGGGACAGAATTCTCTTAACGGGGGGAGAATGTGACAACCGGCAAATTTCGTACAACGATTAACGTGATTCTAATCATGTTTTAGAAATAATTAACATGGTTTAAGGTTAATTATGGTTAGTTGAACTAATATGAGTCCTACGATGTCCTTTTGAAAGTTCGTTGAAGTCTTGATGCCTTTAAAGAAAGACTTCGCGTAATTAACGTAACGAACTGACATCAGTGAAAATTTGTCAAAGTGGACTAACATAAGGCTAATAAATGTAAATACGACACGTATTTACTATCGACGCGATCGGATGTGAAATCGGCGTGGTGAACGGCCAAAAACGCAGCGTTTCGGAGAACGCGGAGAGGAACTGACGAGGGATTCGAACATCAAAACGGGTGGTTTTAACCGTTACCGAACTTTCGGAATAATTATTTATTATAAATAATGTTTCTTATTGAATTTCGAAAGTTATCGGATCATTTAAATGAAGGATAACACAACCGAACCGATTAACGCGATTTTAACGCGTGTGCCGTTTTCACGCGTCGGGTGACGAAAATAATTATTAAATCGCTCAGTCTGGTGTTATTTATGACTACGAACAAAAACCGAGTCCAGAAGCGATAACGGGCTAAAACGGAGCAGTTTGTACGCGACGTCGGGCTTGAAGTCCAACGCAAAACCCCACCTATATAAACCCCTAACACTCCAATCTTCCTCATTTCCCACATTACTTTCTCTCTCTAACCACCCACACTCTCTCCACTCTCTCTCTCTCTAGAATTTCCGGCGACCGGAGGCCGGCCGGCCGGCGGCATTCCGGCAGCTTCCGGCGGCTGTCCGGCGGCTTCCGGCGGCCGTCCGGCGACTTTCCGGCGGCCCTCCGGCGGCTTTTTCCGGCGCGTGACACCCCACCCCCACTAATTTCGGTGCCCCGAACACGATGGTGAAGGCCGTTTTCCCTAAAACGAAGCGGTTTGAACGTTGGTACCATTCCGGCGACTTTTCCGGTAAGCTCGTTTTTGAGTTTTCTTTGTACAAACATTTACATCGGGTCTTTGGGGGGCTCCTCACAAGTTTTCACGGAATTTCGTTCTCCGGCCACATTCCGGCGAGCTGTTTCCGGCTATTTGCGAGTTCAGGAGGGGCCGGAGTGGGTTTTGGTCGGGTTCCGGTGGCACGCAGGTGAAGGACGGCGGGGGTAGTGGTGGTCTGGCCACGGTAGTGGTGGTCCGGCCACGGTAGTGGTGGTCCGGCCACGGCACAGGTGGTCCGGCCACGGTGGTGGTGTCCGGCAGGGGGGGGGGGGTTCTCGGCCAGAAATGGGCTCGGGTTGGGTATGTTTACGAGGCTTAGGCCGTTATTTTGTTGGTTCAGCTCGGGTCAAAGGCCGGCTCAGATTCGGGTCTTGGTTCGGGTTTGTTGGTTCTCGATGGTAGCTCGGCTCGGTGTTGGTTGATGTCCTCGCTTGATGTCCGGGTCAGGTCAGATCTGGCTCGGTTTGTGTGCCGTCTTCAAGTTCTAGTCGTGGGTCAAGGATAGTAGTCTCGTGACAAATCCGGGTCAGATCTGGTCAACCTTGCTTACGGATCAGATTTCGAGCTCGGTTAAACACGAGTCAACTCCGGTCAAACCTTGGCTCGGTCAACGCGTCGTTCGAGACGTGTCAAGTCACGCACGCGCATATCGGTATAATTTAATCGTGTTTATTTTTCGTATATTTATAAAGCATATTATGAATATAACATGAAAGAAGTTTTAACTCGCGAGAACGAACCGATAAAATATTAACGAAAAGTATTATGAGATAATATTTGTATATTAGTCGTGACTTGCGTTGTTGTTGGACTAAATTGATGGACTATACGTATATATATATATATTTATATAAATAGTATGATTTATATAATAGTCACAACGTATAAAGTCTCGTGGATTAGAAATGCGGATAAATATAATGTCGTCTTTGTTTAGGTGTTGATTTTGGGAAATTGTAGACAACTTGTGTTGTCTGGTTTATACAAAAACAGAGGAAACTCTGCCGAAATTTTTATAAAATCCGAAGCGCGACAAGTGTGACATTATTGTGCGTGCTTACAAATAACTTTCCAAGCGTTTGACAAACGTAGTCATATACAAAATCACGACGTTTTTGACAAATATTATTTGTAGCAATAATAGTCTATTCCGGGAAATATTGCAAACAAATATATAGTCTTTTGTTACCAAGCGTCAAGTGTGACGAGTTTTTAAAGGGTACTTGGTAACTAAAATATGTTTGTTGTTCGGATTAAAAAATGTATAAACGTTCGGTTTTATTTGGAAAACCTTTTTATAAAAAAAAAAAAAGCAAAGTCTTGAGAGTTGTAAGATACTCGGATTCGGGAAAAGAAATAACAAATGTTATTAAAAGGATTTTAATAACTATATTATATTTCAGCAAGGTATATTTTCCGAAAATAACTATACAAGACGATTACATTATCTGGTTTACGAGACAAGCTATTACTCGGGATGAGTTATACGTTTCGTGATATTAGTCCAACATGGTTTACACACGAATAGTAACAGGCGCACAACTTGGGTACTATGTTGTATGTAAACACATGAATTATGACAAGTGACGATCGGTTCGTCGAGTTAAAACACTTAAGGACTCGGGTTAGTACACACGAGTCAAGATAGTTGAATAAACTATCTTTTAACCGGAAAATAAGCTAGGCTTATATATGATAGACTTTAAGGTGTCCTTTATTGGTAATTAGGGCACGAGGAAGTCGGTCAAAGCTTTGGGTATTATTTGCTAGCTAAGCATGGAAATTAAGGTGAGTTTCACGGCCCCATTTTACTGTTTTAACTGGGGGAAAGATATGTTTGTCAAAAGTTATCACATATTGAAATGTTTTCAAAGGTTAAAATGTGGTAAGTGGCATGATGAGTACTTGAGTTTTTGGTCGCCACTCGGGGTTGGGTCCTCGCTACTGTAACCATTAATTCAGGTAAATGAAACCAAAGGAATATTTGGATAGTACTATTGGTGCCTGACGAGGCCCACCTCTGGTTGATAGCGTCAACCCGGTAAAGACAAGAGGTGCACGTATTCTGAACTTAAGTCGTTGGGTTCCGAGAAACGACTTGGAGCGGGGCATATTTATTAGTCTTGGTTTGGTTATAGGACTCAGGGGATTGCTTATCATCATAATTTGTAGGAGCTAGCTACTCCATACAAAGGCCACAAAATGTGCTGGATTGCACAGGATGTAAAAATGTGCTGGATTTGCACAGGATGTAAAAATGTGCCGGATTTGCACAGGATGTAAAAATGTCGTATTTACGAAACTAAAACCTGTGAACTCACCAATATTTTATATATTGACGTCTTTTTAAACATATCTTTCAGGTAACTAAGTGCTGAACAGGTATGCGGCTAGTACGGTGGTTGGGGGTTTCATCTATTGTTACCATCGGGTTGGGACGTAAACGGAAACACCCCACTTTAAAACTTAATGTTTGTGGTTTTAAGTAAGGTTTGAAACCAGGTACTCGTTCCCGACATCTTAATATAATGATCTTTTCTAATTAAATATAGTTTGTGTTAATCTTGACTTTGATATGCTTTTCGAGCGTCGCGCCACGTGTTTCCGCCATTGGCGTGGTGTGACATTTTCGCTCTCAAAATCTGGAGGCACTACCTCTATGGAACAAAGTGCACAATTTTCACTGATCACGAGAGCCTCCAGCATATATTTGATCAGAAGGTGCTGAACATACGACAACGTCGCTAGGTTGAACTTCTGACATCCGGGAACCAAGCGCACACTTTTCTAGCTGGCTTTATTGTTTACATGCTGAATTTCGGGACGAAATTCTTTTCAACTTGGGGATGATGTGATACCCCGCAATTTCAGGTTCTCACTTTAACTAAACTATAGTTACGTTCCTTGCATTATACTTAACTAGGGTTTGCTAGATAGGACACACGTTACATAGTTGTATGTTAATAACTGCATAAGGTGGTAATTCGAGGAACTACCAGACTGTATACATGATTAGTGAACCTCGGACGTTGGTGAATAATGAAGTTTAATAATTGTGAGTTAACTAATTTGGATTGATTGCGATTACGTGCTTTTGTGATACTCGGTGAAACTATATGCAAACCATATGTGATTATGTGAACTTAAACCGAATACGTTAATAAGAATCGTTAAAGGTGGACCATTAGGATGATTGGGGTCTTAACACATGGGGTTACACTTATTACGGTCCGAAATAGCGAAAACGTCGAAGGAAATCACGTCGGGTGACAAAACGGGCCACCCACGCGGGCCAAGGCCTTGTGAGCGGCCGCTCACAGGGAGCAAGCGCCCGCTCGCCGGTACCTGACGCCACCAAACCGACTTAAACACCTATTTAAGCAACCCTAAGCCTCTTGTATCACCTAAACTCAAACCCTAATCGCCCCTACTGCCCTACCTACGAATTATTAACCCCAAACCACCTGCTAAGGCGCAAGAACATCGATCGGGAAGCTTCAAGAGCGTTCGGTTGATTGTATCGAAGAGCTTGGGGTATAATCCTTAATCTTCTACACTTTATTCTTATTATTATGTTATAAAAACCCTATAACTAAGTTTGTCCAGGTCTGAGACCTTTTTATAAATACTAAAACTTGAGGTTTTTAAAGATTAAACGGGTTAAACATAATGATAGGTGATTAGTGATATAATCGGTTACTTGTTGCGCAAGTTGTTGAAGTTTTGATCATTAGGGGTATACTTTTTGCATGTATTATGATAGAATCTGATCTTAATAGGTCTTAGGAATGTTTTATAATGATTATTGATGATTGTTGATCGATTATACGCACACGAGAGTCGTTTAAATAAAGCTTTGTGCGTAATTAAAATCTCGACAGAATATTTAGGTGAACTTGTAGGGTCTGTAACGTGACTTTAACATGATGATTTTGATGTTTTCTTTGCATGGTTAAATCACACCTGGTCTTAGCTTTTCATAATGGGTAAAATCGAGTGATTTGGACGTCGTTTGAGTCGTTTTTGAAATGTTCTTTGAAAATAGGTCATATCAGAATTTCGGGTAACAAACTGAGTCGACTTTGAGTCATCATAACTCGAGTTTTATAAAGAGTTGGGTTATGAAATTTTTACAGATGGTTAACATAGGAGTAATTTGAGTTTTCCAGGTGGATTCATCTTGTTTGGATGAATACACAATTTTTGGGAATTTATCTACCAAACTGACCTGTTATGAAAGTTTTCTGAAGATAGCTGTGTTGAACGAATTTTAATTATTTTTGTGTTTGGATTTAAGACAAAGAAAAAATATGGGTTGTTAAGTGAATCCCAAAGAATATTCAGTTAAAATTTGGGATGTTAACTCACTGATTTACTATTTTAAATAAATTAATTTTGATGACGCACAATCTGTCCTAAAAACAAAGATTGTGTATTATGTGCTTATGTGGTTAATTGAAGTCATAGGTGTTATGTAATTGATGTGCAACCGAACGGGCACTTGTATGAGACGCATATGGAATGTGAAAACTAATTATAACCAACCTATTCACCAACGAATTCGTAGGGTTTACTATTGCATGTAGAGTTTCACTACTATTTTTCTCAAAAGCATGCGTCTCAGGTATGAGACAACTTACTTAACATTTTTTTCTAGTCCGGTTTGGGACTACTTACATATCCCTGGTTGGGATGTTATGGATCCTTGTGTGGGTCGTTTACTTTGATGGATCCTTGTTTGGGTCGTTTACTTTGCTAGTTCGCAAACTGTGTCCTTGATGAACTAAACCAACTCTATCATATGTAAGTCCTCACGTACCGAATGAGTTGCCGGGATTGGCAAGCGGGTTATTAGTTGATAGCGCTATTAGGTCTTACAAACCTCACACCGGCTTGGGGAGCGCGGGCGTGAACTATAACTTAACGAACTTTATCATTGTGGATAGACAATGATGTCAGGCATGCGGCTCACATTTGTGGCTACACGTACATAGCAGTTCGGTATATTCGGTGTTAGTTATCATGAATGGGCTAGCTACCCTTGACATGCGACGAACTAGTGTTTACACGGTTCTTGGAACCAACTCAATTACTTGTTTATGTGGTTTTGGAAACCAGCGCAGTTACCTACTCATTTACTTTACTTAGTGAACTCACCAACATTGTTTGTTGACCCACGATTTACATGCTTTTGCAGGTAGTTAGCTTCCGGTGCCAGGATTAGAAAGCACTGCACACTTCACTGCATTCGGGGTCTTTGGCATACACCTAGATTACATATTATGTTTTTACATTTTCTTTCATATGGTTTTAATTTGGGCGCGTTGTTTTGCGCCTGGTTTTTAAAAGGTTTAAATTTGGTTTACGCTTCCGCAGCTTAACTAAACTTGGTTTTTGAAAACGAACTAAATGGTTTGGGCATTTAGAGTTCGTTCATATGACTTATGGCTATGGGATCCTGGTATGTCATACGCCTCACGGTATAAACCCCGCAGTGGAAATTTGAGGGTGTGACAGATTGGTATCAGAGCCACAGGTTATAGTGAACTAGGACTGCATGTTGAGTCTAGTCTATAATCATCATAGCATAAGTACACTCACAACTTAAGTGCACAACTAGCTTTTAGCTACATATATCTACAACATATGATTTCGGGAGATATGTTATCTTCTAGTTCTAGACCTAATTCTGAACACGTCAATGGTGGGAACCCAGGGTTACACCAGGTGGCGAATTACTGGGAGTAGTATCTTAACAAACCTCATGGATGAGGAAACAACAATAGTACAAGGGAGGGAGCCCTTGCGAGCGTTGTGGCGCCTGTACACAGGAGGCTGCACGATGCGCATGACGTGATACCATTAAATTGAATCTACTATGAAGAAACTCAAATACTGAGACTTATCCTTTTTCACTGAGCAAGGAGACAATTAGTTTTGTTCCTTGTTACTTGATTTTTCTTACTCCCATTCGAAACTCAGACGGGACTGGGTTACGCATATAGAACTTATTACTTACCTTAGTACCTTACGCCTAGTATGAGCGGGCGGACGTATGACTGCATATCCCTGTTACTCATAAGTATATGGTAGATTCATGGGAACACATTAGATCGGGGCTTGTTACACACACTCTTGGGGAGTTATGTAAGGAATGCGATGCAGTGCAACATCTCAAAGGAAGACGAAACCTACCAGTGACTGACAATCACGATTGGAGGAACGAATGGTGATGTTGACCATTGAGCTGACTTACAAAGGACCGAAGAAGGAGACTGTACCTAACGAGAACCATATAACACTGACATAACAAAAGAGGAAGGATAAGAGATGGAAGGGGAACCTGAGCAGGACGAGCACATGGAAAGTGAGGATGAAGGCTCTACTATCTAGACAGAGCATGGCGACGATTGGCTCTTACCTTTTCTTACCTATCTTTTCTTTCATTTCCCTTTGCTAACTTAGATAAGACTAAGTTCTTATGATCAACGATAGGGTGGTTGAGGCCCTCGCATCTTTCCAAGCTAGTAACGATCTATTTTGCTAAATCATTCTTTTCCCCTGACTTCCACATTTGAACTTTCTTATACCTTGAATGCACATCGTATTTTCAAGCCTTTTATTGGTTGTAAACCTCGATAACTCCAACGGAACTGAAGGAGACCGTCTGATTTCTTCGATAGTATAAGTCTTTGCCATGTGCATTTGTCCCAGGCAGGATGGGGTAATGTATGCTACATGCACACTCAATGAGTTACAGATACTTGGATGGAGAACGTAACGCCCTGTGATGAAACTTAGAAATTGTTATATAAAGACGGATGGGTCTGAGATCGACGCCTACACTACCAAGCTACAGGAGTTAGATACTTTGTGCTCAAATCTAATTAACCAACTTTACCAGCGGATCGAATTTCATACCAAAAGGGTGGGTCCCTCATATTCATGGCTTGGCCACTGCAGCTCACCTACCCAGAATCTAACAAATCTTTTACCTGGCTCGCAAACTCATTGATGAAGCTGTTGAGCATGGTACTTTTCCAAGATGGTGCTTCATCTTCTACTTTTAGTGATAGCAAGAGAATGTGGGATAGTGTGAGGTGTAAGTCCTTCAACAACAACAACAACAACAACAACAACAACAACAACGGCAACAACAACAACGGGGCTCGTGGAATAGCAATTGTGATTGGCTCTGGGGAAGCTAGGACTGATAACAATGTCGTGACGGGTACGACACTCTTGCTTCTATTTTATATGATACTGGTGCAGACTATAGTTTTGTGTCATCAAAACTTAGCAAACAACTAGGGATGGTTCCTACTCTTCTTGATACCCCGTGCACCGTAGAGTTAACTGATGGAAAGCCTGTTGAGGTAACCCATATTCATCGTGACTGTAAGCTCGAGTTGGATGGGCAATCGTTTGCCATCAACATTCTACCTATCACCCTTGGAAGCTTTGATCTCGTGGTTGGCACGGACTGGTTGTCCAAGCAACACGCTGAAATTCTCTGTCAGGGAAAGATTGTTCGTATTCCCCCTCCCAAGTAGAGAGCTTTTACCTATCCAGGGTAATCATGGTGGTGCCATGGTGGGCATCATCTCCTTTTTGAAAGCCCAGAAATGTATTCGTAAGGGCTGTCCAGCCATTTTGGCTAACATATCTAACACTCGAGCTGAAACTAAAACCAAGATTGAGGACATCCCAGTAGTCCGAGATTTCCCAGATATTTTCCTTGAGGAACTACCTGGACTTCCACCTGTTTGTCAAGTGGAGTTTCAAATTGATCTTGTACCTAGAGCAGCTCCAGTTGCATGCGCACCATATCGCCTAGCACCAGGCGAACTTCAAGAACTGTCTACCCAACTCGAAGACCTATTGGATAGGGGCTTTGTTAGACCTAGTTCTTCGCCATGGGGAGCTCCAGTTCTGATTGTTAAGAATAAAGATAGGAGTTTCCGCATGTGTATTGATTATCGGGAGATGAACAAAGTGACGGTTAAGAATCGTTACCCTCTGCCTCGTATTGATGACTTGTTTGACCAACTGCAAGGGTCGAGTTTCTACTCTAAGATTGACTTGAGGTCAGGATACCATCAGCTGAGAGTCCGAGAGGAAGATGTGGCAAAGACGGCGTTTCGAACACGTTATGGACATTATGAGTTTTAGTGATGCCATTTGGGCTAACTAATGCACCGACTGTGTTCATGGACCTAATGAACCGTGTGTGCAAGCCTTATTTGGACAAATTCGTCATAGTGTTCATAGATGACATATTGACTTATTCCAAGAGTAGGGAAGAGCACGAGCAACACCTGCGGTTAATCTTGGAACTATTGAGAAATGAGCAGTTGTATGCAAAATTCTCTAAGTGTGATTTTTGGATTCGGGAAGTCCAATTTCCTGGGCATGTGGCCAACGAGGCAAGAATACATGTTGACCATGCCAAGATTGACTCTATCAAAAAGTGGGAGGCTCCTAGGACCCCTACTGAGGTACGCCAATTCCTTGGTCTCGCGGGGTACTATCGCAGATTTATTGAGGGATTCTCTAAGATCGCTCAACCTCTCACCGCCCTAACACAGAAAGGTATTACTTATAAGTGGGGGGACGCCCAAAAATCTGCCTTTCGGCTACTAAAGTCAAAACTTTGCAGTGCACCGATACTATCATTACCTGAGGGTACAGAGGACTTTATAGTGTAATGTGATGCGTCAATCCAAGGCTTAGGGTGTGTGCTGATGCAACGTGATAAGGTAATCGCGTATGCATCACGGCAATTAAAGGTCCATGAGAAGAATTACCCCACTCATGACTTGAAAGTGGGAGCGGTGGTTTTCGCTCTCAAAATCTGGAGGCACTACCTCTATGGAACAAAGTGCACAATTTTCACTGATAACAAGAGCCTCCAGCATATATTTGATCAGAAGGTGCTGAACATACGACAACGTCGCTGGGTTGAACTTCTGACATCCGGGAACCATGTGCACACTTTTCTAGCTGGCTTTATTGTTTACATGCTGAATTTCGGGATGAAATTCTTTTCAACTTGGGGATGATGTGATACCCCGCAATTTCAGGTTCTCACTTTAACTAAACTCTAGTTACGTTCCTTGCATTATACTTAACTAGGGTTAGCTAGATAGGACACACGTTACATAGTTGTATGTTAATAACTGCATAAGGTGGTAATTCGAGGAATTACCAGACTGTATACATGATTAGTGAACCTCGGACGTTGGTGAATAATGAAGTTTAATAATTGTGAGTTAACTAATTTGGATTGATTGCGATTACGTGCTTTTGTGATACTCGGTGAAACTATATGCAAACCATATGTGATTATGTGAACTTAAACCGAATACGTTAATAAGAATCGTTAAAGGTGGACCATTAGGATTATTGGGGTCTTAACACATGGGGTTACACTTATTACGGTCCGAAATAGCGAAAACGTCGAAGGAAAACACGTCGGGTGACAAAACGGGCCACCCACGCGGGCCAAGGCCCTGTGAGCGGCCGCTCACAGGGAGCGAGCGCCCGCTCGCCGGTACCTGACGCCACCAAACCGACTTAAACACCTATTTAAGCAACCGTAAGCCTCTTGTATCACCTAAACTCAAACCCTAATCACCCCTACTGCCCTACCTACGAAATATTAACCCCAAACCACCTGCTAAGGCGCAAGAACATTGATCGGGAAGCTTCAAGAGCGTTCGGTTGATTGTATCGAAGAGCTTGGGGTATAATCCTTAATCTTCTACGCTTTATTCTTATTATTATGTTATAAAAAACCCTATAACTAAGTTTGTCCAGGTCTGAGACCTTTTTATAAATACTAAAACTTGAGGTTTTTAAAGATTAAACGGGTTAAACATAATGATAGGTGATTAGTGATATAATCGGTTACTTGTTGCGCAAGTTGTTGAAGTTTTGATCATTAGGGGTATAATTTTTGCATGTATTATGATAGAATCTGATCTTAATAGGTCTTAGGAATGTTTTATAATGATTATTGATGATTGTTGATCGATTATACGCACACGGGAGTCGTTTAAATAAAGCTTTGTGCGTAATTAAAATCTGGACAGAATATTTAGGTGAACTTGTAGGGTCTGTAACGTGACTTTAACATGACGATTTTGATGTTTTCTTTGCATGGTTAAATCACACCTGGTCTTAGCTTTTCATAATGGGTAAAATCGAGTGATTTAGACGTCGTTTGAGTCGTTTTTGAAATGTTCTTTGAAAATAGGTCATATCAGAATTTCGGGTTACAAACTGAGTCGACTTTGAGTCATCATAACTCGAGTTTTATAAAGAGTTGGTTTATGAAATTTTTACAGAAGGTTAACATAGGAGTAATTTGAGTTTTCCTGGTGGATTAATCCTGTTTGGATGAATACACAATTTTTGGGAATTTATCTACCAAACTGACCTGTTATGAAAGTTTTCTGAACATAGCTGTGTTGAACGAATTTTAATTATTTTTGTGTTTGGATTTTAGACAAAGCAAAAATAGGGGTTGTTAAGTGAATCCCAAAGAATATTCAGTAAAAATTTGGGAGGTTAACTCACTGATTTACTATTTTAAATAAATTAATTTTGATGACGCACAATCTGTCCTAAAAACACAGATTGTGTATTATGTGCTTATGTGGTTAATTGAAGTCATAGGTGTTATGTAATTGATGTGTAACCGAACGGGCACTTGTATGAGACGCATATGGAATGTGAAAACTAATTATAACCAACCTATTCACCAACGAGTTCGTAGGGTTTACTATTGCATGTAGAGTCACTAGGTGTCAGCTACACACTTTTGAACGTTTAAACGCCTTGGACAAACGAGTTATATGGTGTAATGATATTACGCCTATACTTACTTAGTGACACTTATATTAGGGTGTCGGTAGCATACTTTACTTGCGGTTTGGATTTCTTTTGCTTACACACTAAGGTGAGTTTCACTACTCTTTTTCTCAAAAGCATGCGTCTCAGGTATGAGACAACTTACTTAACATTTTTTTCTAGTCCGGTTTGGGACTACTTACATATCCCTGGTTGGGATGTTATGGATCCTTGTGTGGGTCGTTTACTTTGATGGATCTTTGTTTGGGTCGTTAGTTTGCTAGTTCGCAAACTGTGTCCTTGATGAACTAAACCAACTCTATCATCTGTAAGTCCTCACGTACCGAATGAGTTGCCGGGATTGGCAAGCGGGTTATTAGTTGATAGCGCTATTAGGTGTTACAAACCTCACACCGACTCGGGGAGCGCGGGCGTGAACTATAACTTAACGAACTTTATCATTGTGGATAGACAATGATGTCAGGCATGCGGCTCACATTTGTGGCTACACGTACATAGCAGTTCGGTATATTCGGTGTTAGTTATCATGAATGGGCTAGCTACCCTTGACATGCGACGAACTAGTGTTTACACGGTTCTTGGAACCAACTCAATTACTTGTTTATGTGGTTTTGGAAACCAGCGCAGTTACCTACTCATTTACTTTACTTAGTGAACTCACCAACATTGTTTGTTGACCCACGATTTACATGCTTTTGCAGGTAGTTAGCTTCCGGTGCCAGGATTAGAAAGCACTGCACACTTCACTGCATTCGGGGTCTTGGGCATACACCTAGATTACATATTATGTTTTTACATTTTCTTTCATATGGTTTTAATTTGGGCGTGTTGTTTTGCGCCTGGTTTTTAAAAGGTTTAAATTTGGTTTACGCTTCCGCAGCTTAACTAAACTTGGTTTTTGAAAACGAACTAAATGGTTTGGGCATTTAGAGTTCGTTCATATGACTTATGGCTATGGGATCCTGGTATGTCATACGCCTCGCGGTATAAACCCCGCAGTGGAAATTTGAGGGTGTGACAGTCAGATGGTTCATAATCAACTTTTTCTTCTTCTTGTTCTTTATCTTCTTCACCAGCTTGAAGTAGAGGAGCTCGAGAGTACAAGTCTTTTATCAGATTGTCCATGTTCTTGTTACTCTCCTTCAGCTTTTTGTTATCCTCTGCTCATGTTTCAACAACTTTTTGTTCTCTTTCTTGATCTTTTTTATTGTTTCCTTCAACTCTTCATTGTTATCATGAGATGTGACTACAACTTCCAACATCTTTTTATCATTCGACTTCAATTGCTCAATCTCGGTTTGCTGTTTGTTGATAATGCTCATCATTTCAGATAGCCTTTGGTTCACAGCAGTCATTACTTCACTATCAACTGTGACCTTCTTTTTAACAGGCATCTCAGCAACTTCAGGCAGTTTGCCTTTCCTCATCTTCTTGAGCACATTATCTAATGCTTCATTGAACTCATCAACAGGTAATTCATCTCCCTGTTGTGTGCTAGAAGTAGTTGTAGTCTTTTGCTTCTTGGATACAGGTGTAGTAACCGGTGACTTGGAACTAGAAGCTGGTGGTAGTTTCTTTCCAGCAATGAGTGATTCAATCTCCCTCAATCTCTTTTGACTCGGTTTCAGTACGTTCTCTTGTTTCTTGTACTGCGGCTTCTTCTTTGATTTCACAGCCTGTACTGGTGAACCAGGAAAATCTTTTTCTACATTAAGACCCTCTTCATCTTCATCAACAGGAATTGGGCTCTTATTACCTTGATCTTCAACAGACTGATTTAAACTGGCAGACTCACCAGCCACAGTGGCCTTGGGCGTGGTAGTCTTCAGCGTTTCAGTTTCCGAATCTAGTGTTCATCTTCTTGCGTCTCCTCAGAATCAATCGACGCCTCATCCACAATATGCACTCCCTTCTTAGCCATTGTTTTGCTTCTTCTAGGTGTACTCTTCTTCTTAGCAGGTTCAGGTACAACCTCTATTCTGATCTCTTTTTCCTTACCCTTTCCACTCTTTGCACCAACGTTAACAACCTGTCTCTTGCGCTTCGCATCTAGATCAACAGGATGTAATGGGTTATCTGGATCTGAATCACTATTAGCATGTCTCACTTCCCCTTCACCTGGATCCTCATAATCAATCCTTGCTAGATGTCCAAATAAACATCTTACAGGTGGACGTTCATTTACTGACAATCCTTTGTAAGCTTTCATCCTAGCAAGAGTATTGATCGACATATGTTCTTGAACAACAATGTGCTTAGGATCCCTCTTCAAATATTTGTATTTATTATCAAACACCATCTGGAGGAATCGAGGATACAGCAAAAACATCAGATTCCTCGTGCCGTTCACAGGCTCCAACAATGTTCCATTAGCATTCCTGATACATTGAACGGTTTGTTCAATACCAGTGCCACCATCATTGAGCTAATACTCTTACGCATCAAATCATATCCTCCAGCGGCTGATCCAAAGACGTGTATCAACACATGTGCCAAGTATTTGAAATGTGGACACAGCTTTCCCTTATGCAATGAACCATCAGTGATCGGTCCATTGTACTTCATCCTCAGGAAGCACTTCTGTTGATCCATAAAACTAAGCTCTTTGGGATCCGTCTTCTCATCTTGCAGATTCAATGCTTCTCTAATATCCTATTCACATACAATCACCATCTTTCCTTGGATCTTGCTAATCACAGATGACTCGCAATTCCAGAAATCTAACTTCGCTTCAGTCCAGAATTCTTGCATCATGTCTCTGTAAATAATGGTAGGTGTAGCAATCGCGTCTATCACCCTACTTCTCTTCAAGATAGTAAGCACATAATCAATCCTCCGACAAAGTTTAGGTCCATCCCGTATCCACGGTTCTCCTTATAAAATTTAGGTCCATCCCGCATTCACGGTTCTCCTTATAAAGTTGAGGTCCATCCCGCATTCATGGTTCTCCTTATAAAGTTTAGGTCTATCCCGCATTCACGGTTCTCCTTATAAAGTTTGGAACGATAACAATCACCCGCGCTCCCCATAGAAATGGTCAACGAAACTAGGTGGGGTTGTCAATCCAATAGATCTATCATTGTATGTCGCCGGCTTGATCGAGGTTAATGATTATGTAAGTTTAAGTTTAACTCTAACAAGTTTTTGTCTATGTCATGTGGCATCAAAGATTTACAACTAGACACGTATGAAGAATTGCTCAAGTATAAAAACATAAAGTTTTAAGCATAAAAAGTTGCATAAACGAGGCTATGTAAACTCACCTTAATGATAGTGTTGAATCCCTTGATATACAATAAATGTGGCACAACGATTCCAAGTACTACCCTAAGTTCAAAGCAATAAAATAAGTCTAAGTTTTCCTGTCTACTAGTAGTTCTAGGGTTTCTAATTTGGGGATTGATAATTGATTAATCATTGATTTAGATAAATTGTTAATAAATAAATAAATAAAGAGATTTAGGAAAATCAATAACATAAAAGAACTTTTATAAAATCTTGATTAAGATGGTTGTGTTATAAGATTTTAAGTATGAAAATAGTTTTTATAAAATTATTTTCTCAAAAAATTGAATATTTAGTATATTTATTCCTATTTGTCAAAATATGATTTTAATATCTAAAATATTAAAATTAAAGAATTTCCAAATTAAAATTTATATTTCTGTTCTAAATAATCAAAAATAATTTATGTAAAATTTTGGTATAAAAATATTGAAAAATGAATTTATTATGATTTATTTATGATTTAAAATAAAAAAATCATTTAAAAATATTAAACAACCAGTTTCTCTGGAATAAAAATTATTTCTGAAATACATTTTGATCTACAAGTTTAAAATAATTTTTGTGGGATTTTATAAAGTCGTTTAGATATTTTTGTAGAATTTTAAAATTATAATTGAATAAACTTGTAATATATTTTATATATATTAAATAAATGATTTTTGAAAAACTAAAAATTGTATGATAAACTTTACCATTAGGATAACATAAAATAACTTTTAAAGAATTTATAAACCTCTTTTGGTATTCTAAAACTATTTTAAAAGATTAAAAGGTTAAATATATAAATAAAGGGTTTTTAAAAAAAATGTTGTTGGTTGTGGGAATCGAACCTGGGCCTCTGGCCGGTTCGGGACTTATCACAAGTGTGGCTCACCAACTGAGCCACACCCTGAGAACAGGTTTATTTCAGATTTAATTCAATATATGATCTGTTTGAATGTTACAAAGATTGTTAAAAAAAATTGTTGCTGCTGGGTTTCGAACCCCAGACCAAGTGCGTGAATACCCAACAGAACACCATCTGCTCCATCGTTCTGTTGGTGTTTTTATTCAGTTCCTAACTTTTTATACAAGACCAAATCAAGTCATCTTCCCCAATTTAATAAACGAAACCCTAAAACGCTAAGCCCTTCAATTAACCAAGAAGACGAAGCTGATTATAAAATTAATGTTAGGGCTTTTAATCTGAACTAAAAATCAACACTATAGGTAGGATAAATCGTAGAAACACCTACCAATTGAAGATTAGATCTCTACATGAAGAAGCCGAACACAAATGCTCTCCCATTCGCTGGATGTCGTTTGAATGAAGAAATACGAGTAGGGGTTCTCTTAATCGGTCTCTTATGCATTTGTGTTGGAGTTTAGTTGCAATAACTCGCGTTATAATTACAGATTTGACAAGTGGTTGCAAAGGGGATTTGAAAACATAGGTAAACATCTAATTACATCCATGATTTGCTGGATTGACTTGAAATTACCAGCAGTATTCTAATGGTCCGTGATTTTTGCCTAGTTAGAATGTATTAATTAAGGAAATGGGTTGCAATCACGGCAAATTAATGGAAGGTTGTTGACTTTTTGTTGTTTGACTAGAATATTTGAGGAAGGTTTATATCTAATTGTTTCAGAAGTAAAACACCAAGTGCAGTGTGGCCCAGTGGTTGTGTTGAGTCAAAGAGTTTGTTTGGACGCGGGTTTGAGTCCAGGTTCAAACATTTATTTTTTTAAGCATTTTTCATATATATATATATATATATAATATGATCACAAGAGGTTATAAATGTCACGAAAAATTTTTAAAATATACAAAAACATCGAGATCCAAAGATTTTATTGAATAACTTTTTATTACAAGCTAGATTAAAAATACGAAACATCTATTATTATTAAAAAAAAACTTGACAAAGGTTATTATATTTGTACAAAGGATGTATAATATAGGTAATGCGGTGATTTTATTAATTTAAAAATTGGTGAAAAATTCACGATGTTACAGTCTCCCCTACTTTTGGAAACTTCGTCCCGAAGTTATGAAAAAAAAAACACAGGGTTGAGGGTGATTGGGTAGAAATTAGGCCAACTGTGGTTTGGAAAATTTGGATTAAGGCAAGACATGAATTTATAGGTAATAGAATAATATGTTTCGAATAATTTGGATAAGAGGTTTGATATGTGAGTTTTAAGGATTGGGTTAGGTTCGTCTGAAATAGCAAGAAGAATAAGAATCTAGCAAAACACTTGACTTAAGTTTTAGAAATCCTAAAAGAAATGCATGAGTTGATTGACTATAGGAAAACTAATTGAACTACTAAAACCTTATTAGAATTTCACACCACCTTAACGTACCTGTAAATTCATGATTACGTTCCGAACCGCAATCACCAATTTACCTTACATTAGGGTTTTGTGTCCTTCTATAACTCTAAACTCACACACATTGTCAAATAACCTTGTGTTTGAATTGTATACAATGTATTCAAAAATCCAACTGATGAGTAGGAAAAAGACTTCTACCAGTCAGTGAGTAAGAACCTCTACCGATTGTTGAGTAGGTGTGATAGCCTCTACCAGTCGTTGAGCAGGTTGTAGGGCCTCTACCGACTGTTGAGCAGGCATGATGACCTCTACCAATCGTTGAGTAGGTTATTTGGTACTCTACTAACTGTTGAGCAAGTACTTCATCCTCTATCAGATGTTTGATTAAGTGTACCAATTATTACACACATAAATTGCAAATTGATAATATGTACATGTAAGCAATCAAGTATCAAGTATAGCATACGAGTTGTAATAGAGTTGCCCTAGACAAGGTTAATGACTCTAGGTGTGTCTATAGCAAATAGTTTATATTCCATGAATTCTAGTTTCAAATGTTCAAATATGGTAGATAGTCGAATCCCCATGTATAACTAAGGATTATGTTTGATGCAACACACAATCAAGTTTCAATAGTTTGGCTATCATGGGTAACTAGCTCATGTGTGAGAAGGTGAAGGATATGAATTTAGTTCTTGAGAGGATGGTGAAAAATCTTGAAGCAGAATCAAGGTTGTGAGAGATAGTGAATGTGCGTCAGATCCATAAAATGCCCTTATGGATCACCACAATCTCATGTAACACTATACTAAGACTCAACCCTAGTCTTATTCGACAGTGACGTCCACAGAAAGTGCATCAACAATCGTTGATGAAGAGTTTATTTTATAGTAAGGAGATTATGTAGCAGTGTAAATTTTGGGGTTTGGAGCAAAGGTTATAATCAAGTGTATAAGAAAACATGATTGTGGTATATGCCAAATATTGTAAAAATTTGAACATATTGAAAATGAGTGAGTGTCGATGGAGAATTTAGAGAGTAGATATTATTCCTACGGATTAAAAAAAATTATTTTCAAAATTTGTTTTGTACATAAAGCAAAAGTCGTTAAATAGTACAAACTAATGGAGCTTTGATTAAAATATTCCAGTTAGTTGGAGATTGTAAACACGACATTAGGTTTTGAAAATCAAGGTTCCACTAAGTGATTTTTAATAGATTAAAGCGTTATATAGAAAATCGTTTGTTACGCCAATAACTAAACAAATGAATTTAAGTTCGAGGACATCTTTTGACAAAAATATGTATTTTGTAAAATTTTTAGGTAATGAAAATCCAACAAAATGTAGAAATTTTTTAGTTTTGCTCTAGGGTATACTCAAGTTATGAGGTTGCAATTTAAAAATATGTAACATGTTGAAAAAGGCAGTAATATGATTTGGGTAAGGTGTTGAAGATTATTAAACGTACGATTAATATTATAAGTTTGTAAAATGAAGTGTGGTGGTCAAATTCACAGATGATTCATGAAATTTAGGTTAACAGATGAATTATACAAGAAAGAAAATAGATTTGAATTGCAAAAATTTTGAGATTCAAAACTTAGAATTTATACGAAAGTGAGGGGGTATAAATGAAAATGAAACACAAAGATTGTGAATATTTAACCACGAATAAACGAAATTGTTGGCTTATCAAAACAGGTTAGGTCTAAGCCCAAGGAATTTGCCCTAATAATCTAGAAGTACGTTAGGATTGTAGCAAGTAAGTGAAAGAGAGTAGGCAAGACCAAGTTAGGCTAAGAATAAGGATGAGGATAGGGATGGAGATAAGAATAAGGTAGAGCTGCAAGTAATTGAAGCAAGTACTGGTTAAAGTCCTAAGGTTATAGACTAGATTATTTTTCTAATAACCTAATTCCCTATAACCAAGGCTCTGATACCAATCTGTAGCACCCCAACCGATGGCGGAAACATCGAGGTGTCACGTATGAATGATTGTTCAGTAGCTCATGGTAATACATATGTTTAAATAATCCTTTATTTCATTACAATATTGAATTACATTAAAGTCTACATAAAAATAATCAAACAAAGCTTAAAACTTCAAATATCTCCTCATGCTAGCTCTAGACTTAAAGCATCAATATTTCCTGTTGAGTTTGGAAATATGGGGGGGGGGGGTCAACTAGAAGTTGGTGAGAATACATAAACCAAGTCAAGCAATTAAGTTTTTAGAATAAAAGTTCAGCAATTCATATGTCTATTGTATATCAAAGTCTACATGTGGAAACAAAAACACAAATGATTGTATGCACATAATCAATCCTGCGACAAAGTTTAGGTCCATCCCGTATCCACGGTTCTCCTTATAAAATTTAGGTCCATCCCGCATTCACGGTTCTCCTTATAAAGTTTAGGTCCATCCCGCATTCATGGTTCTCCATATAAAGTTTAGGTCCATCCCGCATTCACGGTTCTCCTTATAAAGTTTGGAACGATAACAATCACCCGCGCTCCCCATAGAAATGGTCAACGAATCTAGGTGGGGTTGTCAATCCAATAGATCTATCATTGTATATCGCCGGCTTGATCTAGGTTAATGATTATGTAAGTTTAAGTTTAACTCTAACAAGTTTTTGTCTATGTCATGTGGCATCAAAGATTTACAACTAGACACGTATGAAGAATTGCTCAAGTATAAAAACATAAAGTTTTAAGCATAAAAAGTTGCATAAACGAGGCTATGTAAACTCATCTTAATGATAGTGTTGAATCCCTTGATATACAATAAATGTGGCACAACGATTCCAAGTACTACCCTAAGTTCATTTATTCCTATTTGTCAAAATATGATTTTAATATCTAAAATATTAAAATTATAGAATTTTCCAAATTAAAATTTATATTTCTGTTCCAAATGATCAAAAATAATTTATGTAAAATTTTGGTATAAAAATATTGAAAAATGAATTTATTATGATTTATTTATGACTTAAAATAACAAAAATCAATTAAAAATATTAAACAACCCGTTTTTCTGGAATAAAAATTATTTCTGAAATACATTTTGATCTACAAGTTTAAAATAATTTTTGTGGGATTTTATAAAGTCGTTTAGATATTTTTATAGAATTTTAAAATTATAATTGAATAAACTTGTAATATATTTTATATATATTAAATAAATGATTTTTGAAAAACTAAAAATTGTATGATAAACTTTACCATTAGGATAACATAAATAACTTTTATAGAATTTATAAACCTCTTTTGGTATTCTAAAACTATTTTAAAAGATTAAAAGGTTAAATATATAAATAAAGGGTTTTTAAAAAAATGTTGTTGGTTGTGGGAATCGAACTTGGGCCTCTGGCCGGTTCGGGACTTATCACAAGTGTGGCTCACCAACTGAGCCACACCCTGAGAACAGGTTTATTTCAGATTTAATTCAATATATGATCTGTTTGAATGTTACCAAGATTGTTAAAAAAAAATTGTTGCTGCTGGGTTTCGAACCCCAGACCAAGTGCGTGAATACCCAACAGAACACCATCTGCTCCATCGTTCTGTTGGTGTTTTTATTCAGTTCCTAACTTTTTATACAAGACCAAATCAAGTCATCTTCCCCAATTTAATAAACGAAACCCTAAAACGCTAAGCCCTTCAATTAACCAAGAAGACGAAGCTGATTATAAAATTAATGTTAGGGCTTTTAATCTGAACTAAAAATCAACACTATAGGTAGGATAAATCGTAGAAACACCTACCAATTGAAGATTAGATCTCTACATGAAGAAGCCGAACACAAATGCTCTCCCATTCGCTGGATGTCGTTTGAATGAAGAAATACGAGTAGGGGTTCTCTTAATCGGTCTCTTATGCATTTGTGTTGGAGTTTAGTTGCAATAACTCGCGTTATAATTACAGATTTGATAAGTGGTTGCAAAGGGGATTTGAAAACATAGGTAAACATCTAATTACATCCATGATTTGCGGGATTGACTCGAAATTACCAGCAGTATTCTAATGGTACGTGATTTTTGCCTAGTTAGAATGTATTAATTAAGGAAATGGGTTGCAATCACGGCAAATTAATGGAAGGTTGTTGACTTTTTGTTGTTTGACTAGAATATTTAAGGAAGGGTTATATCTAATTGTTTCAGAAGTAAAACACCAAGTGCAGTTTTTCCCAGTGGTTGTGTTGAGTCAAAGAGTTTGTTTGGACGCGGGTTCGAGTCCCGGTTCAAACATTTTTTTTTTGAAGCATTTTTCACATATATATATATATATATATATATATTATGATCACAAGAGGTTATAAATGTCACGAAAAATTTTTAAAATATACAAAAACGTCGAGATCCAAAGATTTAATTGATTAACTTTTTATTACAAGCTAGATTAAAAATACGAAACATCTATTATTATTAAAAAAAAAAACTTGACAAAGGTTATTATATTTGTACAAAGGATGTATAATATAGGTAATGCGGTGATTTTATTAATTTAAAAATTGGGGAAAAATTCACGATGTTACACCAATATCAATCCATAATCATCAAACAACTTATCCAAAATGAAAACCCCCAATTTATCATCAGTTTAACACCCTAATTGCAAGCATTTTCCAAAATGGAATAATATTATGAAAACATCACATCATTGCATGAAAACTTTACCCTAAATGGCAAATAACACATAATCACGTTCCAATCATCATCATCATGTTGTTACTACATCATTCTAGCATAAACCCTAACATCATTCAATCATCAAATCATCCTATAACATCCTAAATCCTACTAATGCACTTAAACGGGTCAAAACACATATTATCATCAAAACACATCAAGCAACCTTCCTAATCCAAGGTAATCATCCTAATAACTCTTTTATATCAACAAAACATCAAACACATAAGAATCCCCATGTTTTAATCATCAAAAACTGTTTTATGCATGAATCCTCCATATAGAACCCATTTAAAGGATTAGATTTGTTTTAAAATTGTTTTTCAAAGGTTTCAAAGACAAAAACTTTATAAAACCAGGTCTGGACCTTTAGGGATCAAAATAACAACATGATAAAAGCTTAGGATTAATAACACACCTTAGATTTTGCTAGAAATGGAATATTTAGGGCAAAAATGGGTTCCAGAGGTTAAGTATAGTGTGAGAAAGGTTTGGGGTGAGTTAGGGTTTCACAAATGATGTTTTACAAGTCAAGTATGGTATTTATAGCTGCTAATTGTTTCTGACACAACATGCAACTAGGCTGCTGCAGGTAGTAACTAGGAATGCCAGTCACCACCTACAGCGGGCGAGTAGGGTTCTAGTCGCCCCTGCAGCCATGTTGGGTTTTTGGCGCGTTAAACACTATTTTAACACATACTAATACATATTCACATACCGACAAGTTATATAATGATTATAAACACATATTACTTGATAACTAACACGTTCACATTCATTCACCAATTCCCGGGACTCGAGACTCGCGTGTGTGCATTAAATCTGGTGATCCTACAAATCACAAATCATAGTACACATGGTTATGGACTGACCCCGATGATTCCCCGAACCATCATAACGACTCCCGATAGTTCCCCGAACCATTGTAATGACTCAACTGACCCAGTTAAGTATAATGTATGCATGATTTGCTAAGGTAGACTTACTAGTTTGACAAAAGTTACTAACCTGAGTTTGCCGAGTGTCACATCATTCCCCTGTTGAAAGAATTTTCATCCTGAAAATTGCACAAGTCCGAAAGGAAGGAACGAAAAGAAAGAAAAATTTTCCGGTTGCTACATTTTGGGGGGGGGGGAGCATGCAAGTTTCGCAAAAGCATTTGATATTTCAATAAATAACTTATGCATTTCTTAAACCATATTAACAAATGGATTTCGATTATCACAAACGATTTATACAAAGTTCACATCAAAACACACTGGTTTTATACAAGTAAACGTGAATTGCAAACATGCATGAGTTATCGCTAAGGACGGGGTTGTCCTTGTTCATTTTAGGGGAATGGGTTGTCCTTGTTTATTTCAGAGGACTGGTTTGTCCTGGTTCATTTCATTGGACCGAATTGCCCTTAATCACATATCTAAGGGTCAGAGGGTCCTTGTCATCATTTGATTGTACAGCCAAGTCCTCACAACTATTCGCTACTAGAACCAGCTGCTAGCTGGCATCGTAGCGAGAACGCTATCTTTGTGAGGCGCATACTAGCCTGAGGTTGGTTATAGGCTCAAGCAGGGATTTCATTTATGATATAAAGGAATGGCTTATGTTTCCAACCGTTCCAAACCGTTTTCAAAAGTTATTGTGGAATACTCAGCGAGGATTCGAATGGACTTTTTACAAGAATTCTATCAAATTTGATTCTAAGTGATAAAGCTAAATTTTTCTCACAATGCTCTATCATTATTTTTCCATGATTTAAAGGAAAACAATTTTACAAGAAATAATTATAAAACCATGAACTCTGTCACACCAAGCCAATGGCAGAAAAACGTGGCGCAACACTAGAAAGCATATCAAAGTCGAGACTAACACAAACCGTATTGAATTAGAAAAGTTTGTTTTATTAAGATGTCGAAATGAGTACCTTATTACAACATTTCACAAAACCACAAAAATAACAAGTTTCATACACGGGGTTTTTCCATCTAGTCCCAACCCAATGGAAAATATTGATGAAACCCCGACAAGTATCGGATATCCCATATTTCCACCGCACTAGCCTCATATCTATTCAGCATTTAATTACCTGAAAGATATGTTTAAAAAGACGTCAATATATAAAATATTGGTGAGTTCAGGTTTTAGTTCCATAACAACAACATTTTAACAACAACAACATGTGCGGAACAAACATAATTAGTGGCCTTTGTAAAGAGTAGCTAACTCCTACAAAACTACGATGACGAGCATTCTCTTGAGCCTATAACCAAACCAAGACTAATAATAATGCCACGCAAGCAGAAGTTGTTTCTCGAAAAATAACAACTTAGTTGAATACGTGCACCCCTTGCATACACAGTTGCATAATCGACGCTATCGATTAGGGGTGGGCCTCGTCAGGCACCAATAGTACAATCCAACTATTCCTTCGGTTGTCGATTTCAACACACACACAACACACGAGTAAATGGTTACATTAGCGAGGACTCACCCCGAGTGGTGTACAAACAACAAAACCCAAGTACTCATCATGCCACTTATCATATTTTAACATTTTAAAAACATTTTGACATGTAACAACATTTGACAAACGTATCTTTCCCCCAAAACAAAACAGTAACAAGGGGCCGTGCAACTCACTTGAAGTACAACATGCAATCACCTAGTAGAGAATAGCAAGTCTGAGGTCAAACACCTACAAACGTACTAGTGCGTATAATTCACTAAGTCTACATCGCAACGGGAATAGCTCGACAACAAAGAAGCATGTCAACCAGGCCACACCGCAATAGGAACTGCATGACAACATAGAAACACGACGCAAGTAAACACCGCAACAACAGGGAAACACGACAACAAAGCTACACTACTGCAGGAGCAGCATAACAACAGGAATGCATTGTCGACAATGCAATGCAACCACATGGATATGCAATCGTCAAAATAATGCAACTACAATCATGCACAATCACTGGGGGTAACACAACAACAGGATGATGCACAACATGGAATATCCATAGTTCACAACAACAGAAGACTCCATTATGGTGATCACACATCCTGGTGCTTCTCAGCTCACTTTTGGGGGCGGAACTCGCATCCGTATCTTCGGCATCAAACATGGGACAACTGGAAAGTTTCCTTTTCGTTTCTTTCCTTTTTGGCTTCGTGCAATTATCGAGACGAAAATTCTTTCAACAGGGGGATGATGTGACACCTGGCATATTTGACTTGACATTTTATAAACTTATAAGTCTACCTTAGCGGGAAACATTTTATTTACGTACTTAACTGTGTTAGTTGAGTTGAGATCATCTTACGTATTGTCCAGGGTTCAATGATCTGGAGGATCATTGGTGTGTTTTATATATACACATGAGTCTTGAGTCCCGTTGTTGGTGAATTACATAAATTAGATTAAGTGTTATGCATAGATTGATTCATATATGGTGTACCATATGCAAATACGTGTTTAACAGTGTTAAGATGATTATCCATGTTTATATATGTTTAACATATGTTAGGGTTGCATGTTCATGTGTTAGGATGTGTTTAAATGCGTTAAAAACGAAAAAACTGGAAAATCTGGAAATAACCAGAGCTGGTTCGACCTAAAGGGGTCGAACCAGACTGAATGCCAACTAAAAACCTCATTCGACCACTTGGTTCTTCACTCGACCCCTGCATAGGGTCGAACTTACCAAGACAATAAATACCATACTTAGTCATTTTTCATCATTTCGCAAACCCTAAACGCCTCTAAACACTCTCTTTCAACTTTTATCACTAGGGAAGGAGTTTTTGATCTCATTTTTCATAATCTAACCATCTATATCATAACAAGTGAAGATCTAAGGGGTGTTCTTCATCCTAAATCCTTTTTGGGCAATTTTAATTCGTTTTCATAAAACCCCAAAGTTCCAGATTTGATTTAAGATAACTTTTATGATTAAAAACCTTTCTAAAACCTTTCTAAACAAAACCTTATCATAAAACTTGGGTTTTCATATGTGTTAACATGTGTTAATGATCCTTTATGTTGTGTTATGTGTTGATTGATATTTGTATGATTGTTTAGATGATGAAGAGATGTTCTAGGACTGTAATAAATGTTGAGTTTTGATTAGCTTAGGTCATAAGTTGTTGGATGATGATGTTTTGTCTAATTTGGGGATTTTGATAGATATAGGGATTGATTCATGATGTTATTATGAATAATATGATTGGGGGTTTTGTTTCACATCATAATATGAGCATAATAAGGTGATTGTTGAATGATTTCATAAAAGTTTCCAAATTGGGTAAAGTTTTCATGCATGATGTGACTTCTCCATAATTTTGCCATTTTGGGTAAACATCAAAACAGACTGATTTAGGAATAAAATTAGTAGTGTTTCATGGGGATATGTTCTTCATACTTGACTGCTGTGTGTCATGATGTTTCGTGATATTTTCGGATGTTTTTGATGCGTTTTAGGTAGTATGCAATCGCTGGGGTCGAACCTGGGGTTCTGTGACACCCGGCAAATTCTGGTTAACAACGTTGTCTAGATGAAAGTCTACCTTAGCGAGTCACGCGTATATTGTACTTAACTGGGTTAGTTAAGTCGTGTTATGGTTCGGGAACTATCAGTTTAGTATAGAGGATCATCGGATGTTAGTCTAGAGGTTCATTAGATGTCAGTCCTTAACCAAGTGTACAAATGGTGACGATTCGTAGAATCGTCAGGTCATACGGAACATACAAGTCTCGAGTCCCGAGAATTGGTGAACGAGTGTGAATATGTTTGTTTGCAAGTGTTATGTGTTTACAATCATTATGTGACTTGTCGGTATGTGAAAATGTGTTAACATATGTTAAAACGGGGTTTAACGCGCAAATTACACAGAACCAGCCCCTATAGGCGATTAGGGAGGCTAATCGCCTATAGGGTATGCATTTGGGGATCATTTCATGCGATTAGGGGGCTACTCGCATGAAATGATAGGCGATTAGCCCTAAATGCATGAATGTCATGCGATTAGCAATGCTAATCGCATGTAACTGCTGCACAATCGCGTGTTACGTGCTGGACGACTAAAAACGACTATAAATACAATGCTTGACCTCCTAAACTTCATAATAACAACCCTAGTCGTCCCATAACCCGCCCCAACACACACACAACCTCTGGAACGTGATTTTTGATCAAAACACAAGGTTTCAAGCTTATTTCATCAATCTTTCACAAATCTAAGGTGTGGTTTCCATCCATGCAATCTTTATTAACGTTTTTATTAAATCCCTAATGGTCCAGACCTGTTCTAAAACAAATAAGCTTTCTGAAAATTGTTAATAAGTGTTGTTAATCGGATTCTATCTATCATACATGTGTTATGTGTGTTTATGATTAAAAGCTAGGGTTTTTATGATTTAAGATGGATGATCTACATGTTATTAGGTTAGTTTCAGAATAATAATGATATCATGTTAATGAAATCTGAGTAATTGTTCATTAGGGTTATAGTTATGCATGATAATGTGATGTTTCATGCTATGTGTATTGTGTTTGGATTACATGGTTGCATGCAGGGCTGATAATACGAGGTTAAACGAAGGATTTTGGTTTAAACATGTTTGGTATAGTTGTTGGATTGATATTGGATGATTACACGCGTTCTGGATCTGATTTGGAGTGTTAAACGCGCGAAAAACCGGAACAGCTGGGTTATTGGCGATTAGCAACCCTAATCGCCTATGTTATAGGCGATTAGGAGGCCAATCGCCTATAAAGATGCCCTAATCGCCTATATACCATGCAATTGGGGGCTAAATGCCTCTATTACATGCAATTGTGATCCTAAATGCTAGTTAAGTCCTGAAATACATGTCTTATAGCCCTAATCGCCTATAAAGTCAGGATTTACATGTCTTATGACCCTAAATGCCTATATTACATGCAATTAGCCTTCCTAAATGCCAGTTGACCAACCTAAATGCTAGTTGACTTTTCCTAATCACGTGTACTGCTGCTGTAAGTGTAAATTAGCATTCCGAGACCCATTTGACATCTAGTAACATGCTAGGAACCCCGTAACATATCTAATAACTTGGTAACATATGTTTGGATGTAATTCTGTGATACGTGAACTACGTGCTATAACTTGTTGGACGTTAACGTATGTTAAGTATGATTGCATGATTGTTTGTTTGGGAGCGTAAACATAACACGGGGAGTCTCGGGTCACCAATGGGATGTCGAGTCTTGTACATTGGGTCAGTTAAACAGTCACGGTGTTTTCAAACGAACTTGGTTATGGTCTGGACATCTAGGGACTAACTAACCTGCGGGTTATTAGTCTAAGTACTTGTAACTGTCATATGTTAGGTCGCCGCTTTACGGGACTAGCATAGCTGCTGAGTTTATTCGTGTTACGGAGTAACGCAACTTAAGGTGAGTTTACGGCCCCTCTTTTAACTGGTTTCACTTTTCGGGGGAGAAAACATGTGTTAAAACTTATGTTTGGTAACTACTGTCATACTATGGGTTTCTATGGTTTACTATACGATCTTTGGAAGTCCCGGGGGGAACCATGAATGTGCGGGTTTGCACAACGGGGAAATGTGAATAGCGCTATTGGGAGTGACCAACCCCGCTCGTCGACTTGGAGGGTCGGCAGGTGCATATTGTCTCAAACAGGAACAACAGGTTACTACATCGGGCACGACATCTGGTTTGCGAGTTAGTAATGGTTTTCCAATCGTGATAGTAACAAAACATACGCCTAGCTAGCGTACTATGGTTTTCGATTTGTTATAGTATGGACAGGTTGAACTTGGTACTTGGATTACAAAACCTGTAAACTCACCAGCATTTTTGTGCTGACGTAAACTTTTACATGTTTTCTCAGGTCGCTAAGGTAGCACAATGGAACTAGGGCGCACGCGTCTGCACGGCGTCTAGTTAGGATTGCATGGTTTTCGAACGTTGAACACTTGGATTATTTTGGATTATGTTTTTAATAAGCTTCCGCTGTAATTGGGGATTTTAAACTATGTTTTCTTAAATTGCATATGTTCATTTAGACTTGTTTATTGTGATCGTTGGTTTGGATCCTGGTTTGTCATACGCCTCGTGGTAAAACTCCGCAAGTGGACTTTGAGGGTGTGACAGGTTCATTCGACCTGCTTGGGCTCGAAGGTGAATGCCTAGGGTCGAACCTAGCCTGGCACAGGTCGAACGTGCTTCAGTTTGGTCGAACGAGCTTGATTTAGGTCAAATTAACACATGTTAAGGTCGAATGAACTTGTGTTAATGTCGAATGAACTTGTTTTAGTTTCATGAACTTATAAAGGGGTCGAAGGAACATAACTTGGGTCAAACCAAGCTTATTGGGGTCGAACCAAGCTTATTTCCCTCCTTACTTGACCCAACTACCTCATATGTGTGATTCTTGATGCAAACTAAGTATTCTATGCTTGAACCTTACTTGTAATCTATGTGTACTTGATCTGTTTGTGTAATGGGTCACCAATGAGATGTCGAGTTGGTTTGGTGTGTTGGTTTAACAGTCAAACACGTTTTCAAACTTACTTAGTCATGATCTGGACAATCGGGGACTAGTTAACCTTGGGGTTATTAGTCAAAACTCTTATGCAAACATTATTGATAGATCCCTGGTATTTGGGATTTATCAAGGCTTATCTTTATTCCTATTTCAAGAACGCAAACTAAGGTGAGTGTCACAGCCCCATCCTTTACTATTTTTAGAACTTTTCTGGGGGAGAAACATGCGGTACAAACTTTCTAACTTTAGACCAACATATTACATTATATCACATGGATACTTAGTGAGTATTATTTCATCTCTAAGTCCTCTCAATTCTTAGTGAACCATTAATATGTGGATACATAGCGAGGATAGTGTGAATAGATCTATTGGGCCTGGCAAGCCCCACTCGGGCCGACTGGAGGTCGGTGGCGGGTGCATATTTGCCCTATATCTTACGGCACTGGGTGATGAACCGGTGACGGGTTTGAGGCATTCTTAACATTCAGCAGTGGTTCACGACACTATAGTATCATGTAACGATGTCTAGCTAGAATCAGGTATAGATGCAAGGATTGTTGGGTCTGGTTTACTTGTGACAAACTTTTGCAAACTTTATCTCTGTGACTCACCGGCACTGTATGCATTGTCTAACTGCGTGGTTGGTATTTTTTACGTAATTTTTATAGCATATAGTTGACGTTTGTTGTGACCGTTGACTTGGATCCTGGTATGTCACGCACCTTGCGGTAAAACCCCGCAAGTGGAATTTGAGGGTGTCACAGATTGGTATCAGAGCCAATGGTTATAGTAAAGAGGACTACATGTAGAGTCTGGTCTATAGCCGAGTCACACACACTAGACGGTCACACGTTATGAGTCGTTTTAGTGGGAAACTTACTGACTTTTTCGGAGTGTCTATATCATCATACTTATGTGTTACATAATCTATTCTTGTTTGGGCTTGGCCTATTCTTTACCTTATCTTCTTCTTCGGGATTTGAAGACGAAGGGACGGACTAATTGATTCTTAGCACAGTGGTGTTGCTCATTGGAGCGACTTCGGTGTACCTTTGAGATCTGTCCAGTATTCAGACGTCTTCCTTTCTGCTCCAATGGACACACTTGCTCACACACACTATCTTGCACTTGTACTTGGATTAGTACACCTTGGAATGATTATTTATTTGGAATTCGTTTTACTCTTGGTATTTTGATCGGATGATTCGTGGTTGATACGGATTGGTCAGATCAGGATGATTCTCTATCATTGTCATTAGTTGTTGATACTAGTGATGAATCTGAACGTCTTGTTCTTTTTGTGTTCCAGAAGATGCCAGCTGCTCGAGGTGGTGAACGCCGTGGAGGCGGTGGTGGACGCCGTGGTGGCGGTGGTGGTCGTGGTGGCGGTCGTGGTGATGAACCTATCACTATGACCCAAGCCGAGCTGAATAACATGATTCAGCAATAGGTGTCTGTTGCTCTTGCTGCATTCCAGGCTGCTCAGCAGGGATTTGCCGGTGGTAATTTGATTACTACTACTTCTATTTCTTTATACCTTGGTGGTATGTTCGTTTTGTTTATCTGTGTGTTGATACATGTAATGCTGTTAATCCTCCTCCTCCTACCTGCACCTACAAAATGTTTTTGGACTGCAAGCCTCATAACTTTAGTAGGAATGAGGGTGTAGTGGGTTTACTTAGGTGGCTGGAGAAGGTCGTATCTGCTTTTCCGATGTGTAACTGTCCTGTTGTGGACCAAGTGAAGTATGCTTCTGGTACTTTTGAGAATCGTGCTTTGACTTGGTGGAATTCTGTTATTCAGACTGTTGGGTTGGCTGAGGCCAATGCCATGCCTTGGGATGAGTTTGTGTTTAGACTGAAGATGGAGTATTGTCCCCGTGATGAGATCAAGAAGTTGGAGCATGAGCTATGGAATCATACTATAGTTGGGTATGAGATTGGAGAGTTTGCGATTTGTTATCATGAGTTGGCTCTTATGTGTTTGGATGCTGATACTCCAGACTATAAGAGGATTTAATTCTTTGTTGCTGGGCTTGTACCTAAGATTCGTAGGCTAGTTACCGCGAATGATTGTGCTACTCTTCATGGTACTATTTGTTTTGCTCACAAGCTGACCAATCAGAAGGTGGAAGAAGGTACTTTGCCACCGAGGGGTTCTTTTGTGAAGGTCCCTGAATCTTCTACCCCTTCGTCTGGGCAGAAATCTGGTTCTTATCATGGTAGTTACCCAAAGTGTAACAAGTGTGGCTATCATTATAATGGGCAATGTCGTAAACTTCCAACTTGTCAACGGTGTGGGAAGCCGGGACATGAGGTTCAGACTTGTCGTGTCCGTTTGAGCGACAAGGCTGCCCCTCATACTACTAACCAGTCTAACTAGGGTTGTTACAACTGTGGTCAGACTAGTCACTTTAAGCGGGATTGTCCCAAGCTGAAGCAGGGTGATGGTGGGAAGAACAGTGGTGGTAACGGGAACAACGGAGGCAGCGGCAGAAATGCACATGCTTTCGTCATTAGATCGGGGGAAGCCCGACAAGACCCGGACACAGTTACCGGTACGTTTCTTCTTAACAATCACTATGCTTCTGTTTTGTTTGATTCTAGTGCCGATAGGAGTTTTGTATCGGTAGAATTCAGTCAGTTGCTAGATATAGTACCTACACCCTTAGAAGCTAAGTACTTGATAGAATTGGCTGATGGTAAGAGAATTGAAGTGACACATATTCTTCGGGAATGTCGTTTGGAACTTTCGGGTTTGTCTTTCCCTATTTACCTTATGCTGGTATCTTGGGTAGTTTTGATGTTGTTGTGGGCATGGATTGGTTGTCTTTGTATCGGGCGGAGATTATTTGTTTCGATAAGGTTATTCGTATCCCTCTCCCAGATGGAGAGATTCTTTTGGTGCATGGTGAGAAAAGTGGTGCTCCCTTGAGTATCATTTCTTGCATGAAGGCCCATAAGTATCTTTGGAAGGGTTATTCGGCCATTCTGGCACTTGTTTCTGTTTCGATTGATGATGAGAAGAAGATCGAGGATATCCCGGTGGTCCGTGACTTTCCTGATGTATTTCCTGACGACTTACCTAGTTTTCCTCCTCATCGTCAGGTTGAGTTTGGTATTGATCTTGCACCTGGTGCAAGCCCCTATTGCTCAAGCCCCATATCGTCTTGCACCTCCAGAGATGTTGGAGTTGTCTAACCAGTTATGGGAACTCTTGGAAAAGGGTTTCATCCGACCTAGTTCTTCCCCGTGGGGAGCCCCTATTCTGTTTGTGAAGAAGAAAGACGGAAACCTCCGTATGTGTATCGATTATCGTGAGCTGAACAAGGTGACCATCAAGAATTGTTATCCTCTTCCTCGTATTGATGATCTCTTGGACCAGCTCTAGGGTTCCAGCTATTACTCAAAGATCGACTTGTGGTCCGGTTATCACCAGTTACGTGTGCAGGAAGCCGATGTTCCAAAAACTGCTTTTCGTACTCGTTATGGACACTTTGAGTTCTTGGTCATGCCCTTTGGTCTCACCAACGCACCAGCGGTTTTCATGGATTTGATGAATCGTGTTTGTAAGCCTTATATTGATAAATTCGTCATTGTCTTTATTGATGACATCCTGATCTATTCCAAGAGCAAGGTGGACCATGAGGAACACTTGCGACTTGTCTTGGAACTCTTGAGGCGAGAACAATTGTATGCTAAGTTCTCGAAGTGTGACTTTTGGTTACGCGATGTTCAGCTCCTAGGTCATGTGGTTAATGAACTGGGGATCCATGTCGATCCGACTAAGATCGAAGCCATTAAAGACTGGGAAGCACCAATGACGCCATCTGAGGTGCGGCAATTCCTAGGTCTTACGGGTTATTATCGTCGTTTCATTTAGGGATTTTCGAAGATTGCTCAACCCCTCACTACTCTTACCCAGAAGGACCGAATGTTTGACTAGGGCGACTCGCAGGAGTTAGCATTTCAGTTGTTGAAGCTTAAACTTTGTTCTGCACCTATCTTATCCTTACCTGATGGTACGGACGACTTCGTCGTGTATTGCGACGCTTCTATCCGTGGTCTCGGTTGCATGTTGATGCAACGCAAGAAGGTTATTGCTTACGCTTCTCGTCAGCTTAAGGTTCACGAAAAGAACTATACTACCCATTACTTGGAATTTGGTGCGGTGGTTTTCGCTTTGAATATTTGTAGACATTACTTGTATGGTACCAAGTGCACTATTTATACCGATCATAAGAGTCTCCAGCATATTTTCGATCAAAAGGAGTTGAACATGCGGCAGGGTCGCTGGGTCGAACTCCTTAACGATTATGACTGTGCTATTAAGTACCATCCTGGCAAGGCGAACGTTGTGGCTGACACCTTGAGCAGGAAGGAATTCGCGAAAACACATCATGTTCAAGCTTTACAGCTTACCATCCATTCTTCTTTACCTGATCAAATTCGTTCTACCCAACTTGAAGCTTTGAAGGATGAAAACCTTAAAGCTGATACTATGCATAGTGCCAATAAGCACCTTAAACTTAGGTCTGATGGCCTACACTACTTTTCAGAATGAGTTTGGGTTCTTTTGTTTGGGGGATTACTGGAGCTTGTCTTGGATAAAGCTCACAAATCCCGGTATTCCATTCACCCTGGCTCCGATAAGATGTATCAGGATTTAAACATACTCTACTGGTGACCAAACATGAAAGCTGACATAGCCTCCTATGTGAGCAAATGCTTGACTTGTGCTAAAGTCAAGGTGGAGTACCAGAAGCCGTCTGGTCTCCTGCAACAACCAGAGATTCCCGAATGGAAGTGTGAACGAATCATGATGGATTTTGTCACCAAGCTACCGAAATCACCCAATGGTTGCGATATGATTTGGGTGATTGTCGACAGGTTGAAAAAATCGGCGCACTTCCTTCTATTAAGGAAACTGACGGACTCGAGCGCTTCGCTCGCATTTATCTTAAGGAAGTGGTTTCTCGGCACGGGGTGCCTGTTTCTATCATTTCTGATCGTGATTCTCGTTTCGCTTCGCGTTTCTGGAAGGCCCTGCATAAAGCCTTAGGTACTCAGTTGGATATGAGAAAAGCCTATCATCCGCAAACTAACAGTCAGAGTGAGCGGACGATTCAAACTTTGGAGGATATGCTTCGGGCATGCGTTATCGATTTTGGCAAGGGTTGGGAAAATCATCTACCGTTGGTGGAGTTCTCTTACAACAACAGCTACCACTCTAGCATTAAGTCAGCTCCGTTCGAGGCTCTTTACGGACGGAAATGTCGGTCTCCTCTTTGTTGGGTCGAGGTGGGCGAGAGTCAGCTCACTGGTCCGGAACTTGTGTACGAAACTTCAGAGAAAATCGTACAAATTCGTAACCGTTTAGCGGCTGCACGGGATCGTCAGAAGAGTTATGCCGATCGCCGTCGCAAACCTTTGGAGTTCCAGGTTGGAGACAGGGTACTTCTGAAAGTTTCTCCATGGAAGGACGTCATACGCTTTGGAAAGTGTGGCAAACTTAACCCTCCTTATGTCGGACCGATCGCAATCCTAGAACGGATTGGACCGGTGGCATACAGACTTGACTTGCCGGCGGAGCTCGGTAGTGTCCACAACGTCTTCCGTGTGTCTAACTTGAAGAAGTGTTTGAAGGATGAATCTCTTATTGTTCCTTTGGAAGAGATCAAGGTTGATGATCGTCTTCGCATTGTGGAAGAACCGGTTGAAATTCTTGACTACAAGATTCGTAGTCTTCGTCGGAGTAAAATCCGAATCGTTAAAATCCGTTGGAATTCAAATAGTGGACCGAAGTTCACGCGGGAACGGGAGGACCTGATGAAATCTAAATATCCTCGTCTTTTTCCTAAGCGTGCGTTTGAATCTAGACATACTACCGCCGAAGCTTAGTGAATCGGGGTGAGGTTCCTTTCAACGGGGGGGGGGGGGTGATGTGACAACTGATAAATTTTCTTTTCGTTTCTTTCTTTTTCGTCTCTTTCCTTTTTGCCTTCATGCAATCTTTGGGACGAAAATTCTTTCAACAGGGAGATGATGTGACACCCGGCATATTTGACTTGACATTTTATAAACTTATAAGTCTACCTTAGCGGGAAACATTTTATTTACGTACTTAACTGGGTTAGTTGAGTTGGGATCATCTTACGTATTGTCCAGGGTTCAATGATTTGGAGGATCATTGGTGTCTTTTATATATACACACAAGCCTTGAGTCCCGTTGTTGGTGAATTACATAAATTAGATTAAGTGTTATGCATAGATTTATTCATATATTGTGTACCATATGCAAATACGTGTTTTAACAGTGTTTAGATGAATATCCATGTTAATATATGTTTAACATATGTTGGGGTTGCATGTTCATGTGTTAGGATGTTTTTAAATGCGTTAAAACGACAAAACTGGTAAATCTGGAAATAACCAGATCTGGTTCGACCTTAAGGGGGGTCGAACCATACTGAATGCCAACTAAAAACCTCATTCGACCCCTTGGTTCTTCATTCGACCCCTGCATAGGGTCGAACCTACCAAGACTATAAATACCATACTTAGTCATTTTTCATCATTTCACAAACCCTAAACGCCTCTAAACATTCACTTTCAACTTTTATCCCTGGGGAAGGAGTTTCTGATCTCGTTTTTCAAAATCTAACCCTCTATATCAGAAAAAGTGAAGATCTAAGGTGTGTTCTTCATTCTAAATCCTTTTTGAGCAATTTTAATTCGCTTTCATAAAACCCCAAAGTTCCAAATCTAATTTAAGATAGCTTTTATGATTATAAACCTTTCTAAAACCTTTCTATACAAAACCTTATCATAAAACATGAGTTTTCTTATGTGTTAACATGTGTTAATGATCCTTTATGTTGTGTTATGAGTTGATTGATGTTTGTATGATTATTTAGATGATGAAGAGATGTTCTAGGACTGTTATAAATATTGAGTTTTGATTAGCTTAGGTCACAAGTTGTTGGATGATGATGTTTTGTCTAATTTTGGGATTTTGATTGATTTAGGGATTGATTCATGATGTTGTTATGAACAATATGATTGGAGCTTTTGTTTCACATCATAATCTGAGCCTAATTAGGTGATTGTTGAATGATTTCATAAAAGTTTCCAAATTGGGTAAAGTTTTCATGCATGATGTGACTTCTCCATAATTTTGCCATTTTGGGTAAACATCAAAACCGACTAATTTTGGAGTAAAATTAGTAGAGTTTCATGGGGATATGTTATTCATACTTGACTGCTATGTTTCATGATGTTTCGTGATGTTTTCGGATGTTTTTGATGAGTTTTAGGAAGTATGGAACTCCTGGGGTCGAACCTGGGGTTCATTCGACCTGCTTGGGGTCGAAAGTGAATGCCTAGGGTCGAACCTAGCCTAGCACAGGTCGAACGTGCTTCAGTTTGGTCAAACGGGCTTGATTTAGGTCGGATTAACACATGTTAAGGTCGAATGAACATGTGTTAAGGTCGAATGAACTTGTTTTAGGTGGCATGAACTTATAAAGGGGTCGAAAGAACATAATTTGGGTTGAAACAAGCTTATTGGGGTCGAACCAAGCTTATTTCCCTCCTTATTCAACCCAACTACCTCATATGTGCGATTCTTGATGCAAACTAAGTATTCTATGCTTGAACCTTACTTGTAATCTATGTGTACTTGATCTATTTGTGTAATGGGTCACCAACAGGATGTCGAGTCGGTTTGGTGTGTCGGTTTAACAGTCAAACACGTTTTCAAACTTACTTATTCATGATCTGGACAATCGGGGACTAGTTAACGTTGGGGTTATTAGTCAAAACTCTTATGCAAACTGTATTGTTAGATCGCCGGTATTTGGGATTTATCAAGGCTTATCTTTATTTTTATTTAAGAACGCAAACTAAGGTGAGTGTCACAGCCCCATCCTTTACTGTTTTAGGAACTTTTCTGGGGGAGAAACATGCGGTACAAACTTTCTAACTTTAGACCAACATATTACATTATATCACATGGATACTTAGTGACTATTATTTCATCTCTAAGTCCTCTCAATTCTTAGTGAACCATTAATATGTGGATACATAGTGGGAATAGTGTGAAAAGATCTATTGGGCCTTGCAAGCCCCACTCGGGCCGACTGGAGGTCTGTTGCAGGTGCATATTTGCCCTATATCTTAGGGCACCGGGTGATGAACCGGTGATGGGTTTGAGGCATTCTTAACGTTCAGCAGTGGTTCACGACACTTTAGTATCATGTAACAATGTCTAGCTATCATCAGGTATAGATGTAAGGATTGTTGAGTCTGGTTTACTTGTGACAAACTTTTGCAAACTTTATCTCTGTGACTCACCGGCACTGTATGTGTTGTCTAACTTCGCATGTTTTCTCAGGTCGCTAAGGTAGCAGGATGTCGTAGGCACACTGGAGTCGCACTGCGTCTAGTCTTGCATTCATATGCAAACCGGGTTGTGTTTGCATTCATACTTTTGAACTTTGGTTTTGTAAACATTTTTTTAGCTTCCGCTGTCATGGTTTATTTTACTTTTGAACTTATGAACTGCGTGGTTGGTATTTTTAAGTAACTTTTTATAGCATATACTTGACGTTTGTTATGACCGTTGAAATGGATCCTAGTAGTTCACGTGCCTCACGGTAAAACCCCGCAAGTGGAATTTGAGGGTGTGACAAAACCTATCCTCCATAAGCTCAATGGTAGGAACGGTTGGATTGGTCGGTGCATCCGTCATCATAACAAAATGGGAACGGTAGGTTTACTAAGTTTAACTGGACCATCAAAGCCGATATTGTTCATAGAGACAACGATCGGAGGCTCGATATAAGTCACTTGAGTGGTGGTAATAGCAATATCGACAGTCTCAAACCAAGCCTGATAACCCTCAACAATACTAGGCTTGGCAGGAATCCAAGAAATAATAACGATGGGTTTAATGAAAACCTCAGAGAAAATAGAATTAACGGCAACGAATCCAGTACGGACATTGTTATATCGACTTGGCAAGGGTTGTAGAGATGTCTATGCCAACGACAGTCACGTCACCAGGAGCCTCGGAAACAACCATAACATCAAGCTTGACAAGAGCCATAGGAACAACATCGAGTCTAATAAGAGCTACATAATCAAGAACAACAACAATCTCAACATGAGCTATAGAAACAACAACACCAACAACCAATTCAGCAAGAGCTACCCACTTAGCAACGACAACAGGATTCGCTTGGGCCATAGAACAATAATAGCAGCAATAACAACAGGCTCGGAGGAAGCCTTAGACTCGTCGTAGTTACTAGATGTGTGGCAAATAGGATCCATAGGACCTAGAAATCAACCAACATCTTTCCCAGTATCAAGGATAGTGGTCACAACGAGAATAACATCAAGTATAGGTAGAAGGAACATGATTTATCGAGACACCCCGATTAAATGGAAATGATACAGACTTTGATGAATCAGCCGAGTCTTCCTTCTCATTAGGGTCCTCTTCCCTATTCTCTTTGCACAAGCATCAACAGCCATCTAATTAAGTGTCTTCCCATCATCTAAGCGAGGTCGATGGACCTTCTTCCTGGTAGGCCACGCTGTGAGAGTACCGAAGTGCGAAAAGGGACCAGACATGTCATGTTGTCCATAATGAATGGATCCCGCAACCTCCGTTTACAAACCACCGAGATGAGGGGGCGTAACGTCTCAGTATCTATAGGGACTAATGAAAAACACTTTGCATCAGTTGTCGACCAAATAAATAACTAGTCTCGTCTCCTTGACGAGGGTGGCTAACCTTCAACATTGCAACAAGAGTAATGGAAATGTCGTTCCATAGATACGTTTGATTTAACAGAATAACGTGATCGCTCCCAACAGTCAGCCATTTGATTTTCGAGGGGATTTCAATGTCAGCAGGAGGCGTCTTGCGACATTTGACAATTACTGAACCCACACTTTACGATTTTGGTTCCCGAAGTGTGGTTTCACTCCCAAGATTTAGGACATATTCAGACACAACACATGCATCGAACATACTCGGGCATTCACTGATTCGATCAAGACTACCATTAATCCTTGAAAAACAGTCAAGGGAGAGGTAGAGGAGTCTTACGATGACCTTTGTACCTCAAGAAGGTAGTATGAAATAAGCATCAAACTGCTAAGCCTATCCCAAATTATCAAGGGGCGTTGAACCGCACGTGTACACTCAATACATCAAGCAGTGGCTTCCCTTGGTTTATTCGTATGCACTTCCGAGTGAGCCCATAGCCAAACGTAGGCTAGAGCTTGCTTTCCACTATACGCCGTCATCATAACCGTGGCCAACGCTGCCTCGGTCGTGATCAGCGGCCGAAACTTTTGACTTCGTCGAAAATTAGCAACACCCTATGACTCGCAGATGTGCAATACGGCTGACTGATTTCACAATTAGTCCACAACTACCTAGGAACAACCAACACAATCGATTCATGCGAGGGCTATCGAGCCTTCTACATTAGAATGATCAAGCCTCCTAACTCAGCAAGGTCAGTTATGTCCCTTGATTGGAGAATGAACACCTGGCGCTCAAAGACAACTTAGGCACGTGTTAGATCGAGCATAACGTACTCATAATAACGACATAGCAGCACAAGGGCCACGAGTCTGATAACTGGTCCACACAGGGTCCCGTGCTCAAACCATACTGGTTTTGTAGGGGGCACACCCTAGGTCTTCATTGGGTTAATATAGCATTCCACGCATCGTACCAGACATTCATTGCTTTGGTAGGCAGTACGTCCTCATATGTCCGCTCCTTTGGGACACTGTGTGGTGAAGGCATTCAACTCCTACACAAGGAAGCTTTCATCTCTCGTCCCTATCAAATGCGAGGGTTTACGTCAGCTTACTCATATAAATAGTCATTTGAGCTCTTCCCTTTTCGAACCTTAGAGCTAATGTTGAAGAAAGCACATTGGGTTTTCTAGGATCGAAATCAAGGGGTATCGATAATACCTCCCTTTTAACCCGTTGGCCAATCAAAAGCTAAGTCCTAACCTAGGGAACAAGAACAAACAAGACAAGGAATGATCACCAACCTCGACCCTAGCGCCCACCAAGGTTACCGTGAACCCCCAAATTATTATTACGTGTGCACTCGTAATGATAATCTATGTTGCCAGGTAATCTCAGTGACCGCTAGTTCCGAGCTTCCTTTTCCAATAACAAAGGATTCTCACAACAAACGACTTGGACTAGTTTCGCCTCCACATCATAAATAACACGGCGAAATCCATTAGCGCGATAGAGATTATTCATTCCGATCATCCCGTCCACAGGTAAGCGAGTGAGTTCCTTATAGACCACAGCGTCCTTCCCACTTGCAGGTACCGGTGATCGATGCAAGAATGTGAACTAAGGTGAAGCGTGACACGACATCCTTACTGGCAAAATATCCGTACTACGTATATGTATTAACTATTCTTAGAAATCAGATTCCTACACAACATAAACATTCCTAACCGTATTTTCTAATACTTCATATATTGACACACATGGCTAGTCGGTCAGAATTTCCCCTTGTACATCCAATGTACAAATTTCTTTCTTTTCTAAAAATATTTTGTTGTGTTTTACTATTGAAAACTATTTTTTCGAGCCGAAACCGGTAATAGTCTAGATTTTTCAAAAATGCTAGTTCGCTATAACCTTGGCTCTGATACCACTTCTGTCACACCACGCCTGTAACATTACGTATTTATAACTTGTACGTTACATTTTATCATGAATAAAAAGGTCAAGTTTCGTTATTATTGTTCGCGTTTAATTATTATTGTGGCATTTTTGGAACCCTTATACTATAATAATTATACATAATATACATATATATAGAATATATGTCAAAAAATAAAAGCTTGGGCCGGGAATCGAACCCGCGCCCCAAGCCGTCCCATATGCAAACACGTCTTAACCAACTGCTCTACACATACTTATTGTTTTAAACCAACTCGTTATAATTATATCACATGATTTATTCTTCACAGTTGACTTAGAAAGTCAACTGTGGAATCAATCTACCATAATTAGCTTCCATGAACACGTTTTTGATCCAGGGATGGTATGATTTCGTGATTACCGGTCCAATCCGCGTCACTTACACGTACAATCATCTTTAATTCGAACAAATTATACATAATTAGACGAAACCCATTCATTACACGGTCAAACTTACCAATACGATCATCCAAGCCCCAACACTATAAATTGAACATCACTGAACATTCACAACTCGCCGATAATTCTCTCACAACCTCTTATTTTGTTATTAATCATTCAATCGAAGTATTCTTGCTCGTGTTGACTTTCCCTGTTGACTGGGCAATCTTTGCTGAGATCGTGTTTGTAAGTAACATTTTTTATATGGGTTTTGATCTTCGGCATACACACAACAATAACCCCAAGGTTAATTGGGTTATTGTTGTGTGATTTGTTCAATTGGAAAAACTAGGGCACGAACGTTAATATTGGGGAAGAACACGATTTTGAATAAGGTTATAAAATTTAAACAAACTGAAACCAAACACAACCACTGGTCTAGACCAAGTGGTTGTGCTGGTGTCCTTGAACTGGCCCACGCGGGTTCGATCCACAGCAGCAACGATATGTCTTTTCTTTTTGTTTTGTTTTGTTTAAAAACAATCAAGCTTTAAATATATATTACTTGTATTTTAAAAATTCATTTTAAAATACTAAAACTCTTTTAAAAATTCTACAAAAATTATATTATGTTAATCTAGTGAAATAGTTTAGCATACAATTTTTAGTTTTCAAAAATTTATTTATTTAATATATATAATAAATAAATCAAGTTTATTCTATTTTATTTATAAAATTCTATAAAAATATCAAAACAATTTTAAAATTTCCACAAAAATTATTCTGAGTTGTTATAATAATAAAGTTTTCTAAAATGATTTTTATTTCTGAAAAATCATTTATTTAATATTTTTAATCAATTTTTGTTAGTTTTAATCATAAATAAATCATAATAAATTCATTTTTCAATATTTTTGTACCAAAATTTTATATAAATTATTTCTGATTATTTGGAACAGAAATATAATTTTTAATCTAATAATTCTTTAATTTTAGTATTTTTAAATATTAAAGCTAAATTTTGACAATTTAAAATAAATAGATTTAATATTCTATTTTTAAGAAAATAATTTTATAAAAAAATTATTTTTATACTTTAAACTCATTATTGTGACCATCTTTGATTCAAATTTTATAAAAAGATTGTTGTTTATTTATTTATTAAATTTCTCTCAATTATCAAACATTTTAATTATTAATCAAACGAGTACTTATCCCCAATTCGAAGCTCTAGAATATATTTGTAGACTAGATAGACTTAGACATATTTATTACCTTATTTATAGGGTGATACTTGGCATATTTGGGCAACACACTATTCTATTTTTCAAGAGATATAACATTTTGCTAAGGTGAGTTTTACATTGCCCCTTTTCTATTTATCACCATTTTTGGGGTGAAACATGTTACAACATTCTATACGCAATTCAATCATCAAAGTGTCTATGTGTTTTTCTATGTTGCATTATGTCTTGAACATGACTAGGGTAAGCACAATTCTAGCATAATCATTAACATTGATCAGCCGACGGTATACATTGATAGATCTATTGGACTGACAATCCCACCCGGATACGTGCCTCCTACAAAGGTAGCGTGGGTGTTTGTTATCGCATAACATATTCGAGTGAACCATGAGCGTATGGGATGTACCACACTATAACAGTCACAAGGGTTGATTATGCACTCGATTTACTTCTAGTATGTTTTCACATATGGACTAGACTTGCCATGACACTTGAATTGTACAACATTTTTATTCGATTATCAAAACCTATGTAATTCTCACCAAATTTTGTTGACCCAAAAATATTTTCAAAATTAACATGTTTCAGGTAACAATGAAGCTGAGGCTTGAGATTGCATGAGGATTTATCATGAAGTTATTAGTTGAAGTTATTTGAAGTTTTTGCTTATTTGATATCATGTATTTGAATTCCTAGACATCACTTTATTTTGAATATTTATGTTTTGAATAAATTATTTAAAATTCAATTTATACCATGTGCTACTGAAACAATCATCAATACGTGACATCCCGATGTTTCCGCCATTGGTTGGGGTGTTACAACGCCAATGGCGGAAACACGTGGTGCAACGCTCGAAAGAATATCAAATTCAAGATTAACACAAACCATATTTAATTAGAAAAGTTTACATTATTAAGATGTCGAAAATGAGTACCTTGTTACAACATTTCACAAAACCACAAACAACAAGTTTTATACACAAAGTTTTTCCATCTAAGTCCAAACCCAATGGAAAACATTGATGAAACCCCGACAAGTATCCAACATCCCATATTTCCACCACACTAGCCTCATATCTATTCAGCACTTAGTTAGCTTAAAGATATGTTTAAAAAGACGTCAATATATAAAATATTGGTGAGTTCACAAGTTTTAGCTCCATAACAACAACATTTTAACAACAACATGTGTGGAACAAACACAAACTAAAACTAATAATAATGCCCCGTGAGCAGCAGTTGTTTCTCGGAAAATAACAACTTAGTTCAGAATACATGTACCCCTGGCATACACAGTTGCATAATCGACACTATCGATTAGGGGTGGGCCTTATCAGGAACCAATATTACTATCCAAATATTCCTTCGGTTCTCGATTTCACCACACACACAACACACGAGTGAATTGCTAAAGTAGCGAGGACTCACCCCGAATGGTGTACAAACAACAAAACCCAAGTACTCATCATGCCACTTATCACATTTTAACATTTTAAAAGAATTTTGACATGTAACAACATTTGACAAACATATCTTTCCCACAAAACAAAACAGTATAAAGGGGCCATGAAACTCACCTGAAGTACAACGTGCAATCACCTAGCAGAGAATATCAAGTCCGAGGTCAAGCACCTATGAACGTCCTAGTTCATATAAGTCACTAAGTCTATAGCGCGTGTTATCCGACAAGTTATACGCCTAACCCCCAACACCACTATTAGACACAATTCCCCATTTAATTAAACATATGTTCTAGGATTGTTGGTGATGGATTACCCTTGTTATAAGTTACACTTATATTTCTGTATTAATTAACTCACAATAATTTATCTTCGACTCGACTCACTTTACCGTATAATCATTTTTCCACTAAATAATTATACTAGAATCTTGTCGATCGATATTTCATCTACAACACTCGACTCGACTGACTTCACCATGTATTTATTTTCCCATTAAATAAATATACTAGGATTTTGCCGATTCGACGACATATTTTACTTTGTTAAGTTTGCATACTTAACTTAGTTTTAAACGTGTAATCGTTATAGATTATTTAATGTTACTAGGTGACAGTATTCGGTGACTTAAGTTCGAATTAGGAGAACACTTGGAGGACCATGTAGAGCAGTTTATCATTTCGGGTGCACACGAAATCATAAATTGAAATGCATGAAAATCCGAGTGGGCTCTGAGTTCGGATGGATAGTCCTGGATTGGACCTAGGTTTAACTCTTGTAACTTCTAGTGGTTGGTACTAGCAGTGAATCTGAATCTCTCGATTTTGATTGTCAGATCATATCGGGCGCTCATGGTGGACGTCGTGGTGGTCGTGCTGGTGGCCGTGGTGGCGGCGGTGGTCGTGGTAACATCAACATGACCCAAGAGGAACTGAACAACTTGTTTGCAACAATAAGTGAATATGGCCTTGGCTGCATTCGAGGCTGGACATAACGTTCTAGGTGGTAAGTTGATTTCTATCAACTCTGCCTCATTCTTGGGTGTCATGTCTTTTCTTTTGTGGTTTATTCGTGTTTCATGTCTCAGGTGCTGCTGTTAATCCACCTCCACCTCAGTGCTCTTACAAGAAGTTTCGGGACTGTCAGCCCCATAACTTTGCTGGGACTGAGGGGGCGGTGGGACGGCTCTGATGGTTGGAGAAGTTTGAGTCTGTGTTTTTGATGTGTAACTGTCCCGCTGGGGACCGGGTTAAGTATGCCACTGCGACATTTGAGGGTCCTGCGTTATCGTGGTGGAATGCTACTGCTCAGAACATGGGTTTGGGGGAAGCTCATGTTATGCTTTCGGCGGATTTTGTGCATCGTCTGATGTAACATTCTGAAAATTATGAATAACTAATTTAGGCTTAATTGGTGGACTCATTATGTATATATGGTCGATGGGAGTTATCACCATTTCAATTCACAAATGCACAGGTAATGCAATTAATCATGGTATAATGACCATATAAGCCGTATATTATATTGAGTGCAGTGATTATTTTGGAATTTGAGGATCTCATCCATAAATCTAGTCCTTTCATCAGTTGATTGGGTATTTATATTGAAATATTCTAATTAAATCAAATGAAAGTTTTAAATTTGGTATTCCAAAATCCTCGCCTCTAATTTCCATAACAAAATTATTGATGAAATCAATCATCATTCACCTTAGCAACAAATTGAAGAAGCCGTCCAGTACATTTTGAGCATAAAAACCATCAACCCACACCTATTTCTTCTCCGATCCTTAGTTACATTCCGACCAGTTTTCTCCAACCACCATATTTCGACAAAACAGCACCACACAACCTTACCTCACAGCTCTCTCCTCTTGTTTCTGACCACCAAGTTAGGGCGATGTAGAATCCAACCTTGTCTCAACCCCATATATAATGGCAATATGCTCGTTTTTTTAACACCCGCTACCCTTGAACAATTTTTCCGGTCAGTAAATTCCAACGAGACGTAAGCCACCATCAATGAAACCACCTTCGGCGCACACCCTGGTTTTCAATAGGACTTCGGCTTGATAAAGGGTTAGGCTCGGTAGTAGAATTTGGTGGTGGTGAACGATTATGGTGGTGCGAGGCGATGAACATGGTCCTCGGTTTGGTTGTGGCTATGATGGTGACGTTTATAGTGGTTTGAGGCAATGAGAATGGTGCTCGATGCTCGGTGATGGTCGTGAATAGGAGTAGGCGTGTGTTTATGGATCTCAGGGAAGTTGTAGTGTGGATTTGTATAGTTGCTAAAAACTAGCTGGTACATTTTTGTCGCATGGAGTTGAGAAATATCGATGTGTGTACGGGATTAAGTATGGTTGTGCAGGTTGTTTTAAAGTGGTGGTAAGGATGTGATGAAGGAGACGGATAAGTGCATAGGGTGTTGGTAATTTACGTGATTAGTGGTGGTGATGGAATTGTTTTGATATGGGGAAAAATATGTAGGTCATGCATGGGATATATACTTTTCATGTTAATATACACATTTAGTTTTAGTTGAATGGAGGGTTTACGGTGGTAGGCTTTGACTTGAAAGGTGATAATGTCTGTAACTTGCGGGGATGGTTGTAAAGGTTGTCATGAAATTGAACGAGTTCCTAACGCCATCCTAGGAATTGCACTTTCATCTGTTGCCTTAGCTCTTGTGGTTTGCACGCCATATGAGGTGAGTTCTTGAACCCACTCTTTTAATTATTATTTTTCTAAATATCTTGGGCTGACGTGCATGCTAAACCAGAATGATTATTTTTATGAAGTAACAAAATATTTTTTATGAAGTTATAAATATTTTGTGTACGAATGAAATCCATATTAACTCATACATATTATTTTAGTATTAAACGTAAGTAGGCGGAATGCGCTTAATGTTTTATTATATGGCTTGAGTTATATGTGTTATTAGAAGTGGGATAGGCCTGCTCTGATTTATGGTATTAGTTTTGTGTCATGGTTGTTACATGGTTTACGTTGTATGGATTATTATAAACTGAGCTATGACATAAGTGGGAGATGCGTGCTTTGATCTCTAGACTTGGTTGATTTAAATAGACTTGATTGTACTTTGTGTTGATAAGCGGAATGCGCTTAATATAGTTGGAAATTGAAGTCTTGATTAAATAGGCGGATTGCGCTTATCCTAGACTTTGATTGTTGCTTGGAAAAAAAATAAACAAATTAGTGGATTGCGCTTATTGTTAACTCTAAGGTTGAGGTATTTTGTTATTTTTTTTTTTTTTTTTGACAAATTACTTGTTTATATAAATTTATAAAACTTGGACTCACTCAGCGTAGCTGACTTTTGCATACACGTTAGATTGGTTTCAGGTCTGTTGATGAAAAAGGGACGCCTTAGCATGCAGTTGAGCTACTTGATTGCAGTTGACATTTCAAATAAGAAGGCGTCAAAGGGATTTTGCTCGAACGTCATTTATATTATTTCTAATATTCTAGATTGTTTTATAATTACTGTTTTGACTAGTTTCGGGAAAACCATATTGGGAAACTAAAAAACTTATTTGATATTCCGTTGCGAAATTATCTGAAATAAAATAAGATTTATATTCAATTGTTAGCATGGTTTTAGTGCTTGAATGCCAACTGTTTGACATCGGATTTGCGGGTCTTACAAGTTGGTATCAGAGCAATGGTTCGAGGGATTCGGGCATTTTGTGCTCGAACTCGAATCTGGTATGGGACCAAGCTGTTACTAAGAAATGTCAACTGCTGGGTAGCTGCATGCCAAGAGGTAATCCTTATTTTTGACGTATGTCTATATATATATATATATATATATATATATTTTACACTTCATTGGATGCTTAATAGCATGAAGTCATAAACGGGCGGTTAGTGCCTTTACGTTTTGATGTAGTATGGGAAGTTTATTATGTAGTGCGTAATGCACGACACATAGGTTGGGATGTTTCTCGTTGAACACTTAGATACATAAAAGTGTTAGAAGGAAACCCAATAACTATATTTGTTTTAAGTATGTTATGATGGCTCTTATTGAGTGCTTAATTGTAATAATTCATAGGGGGTGTATGCTCTTGTGTTTTGAGGTAGGGTATAATTCCCTTCTTCGTTTATTAATTGCAAACCTTTAAGGTTTAAAGCTAAATACTATGTGTATTTGTGTTCATGTATAGGCAGAATTGTTAATGTGGTCATAACTTGTTGTGTTTAGGGTGGCTAAAGTAAAGTAAACAGCTAATCACGCTTGATCAACGTTATTAGAAGTTTACCCTTACTTTACGCATCCTGAATATGTCTTGTGACGGATCATGTGACGGTTTTGTCGTGAATGTTTTGTATAGGTTGTGTCTATCACCTTTTGTATTGGGTTAGATAAGATCTCAAGGATACTAGACATTTAATCGAGGACAAGGTTGCAGTAGGAAATTCATTCCTTGTGACCAAGGCTGTAGATAATTGTCAGATCGAGTTATCGGGCCGTAGTCTTCCTATTCTCTTGTACTTAATGTCATTGGATTTCTTTGATGTTAATCTTGGAATGGACTAGCTGGCTACCGTGGATGCTCACTTTGTGTGTGGGCGGAGACTCATGCGACTTATAGCTCCTGATGGGAAATCGTATCACTGTTCATGGGCACGATGGTTGCTCATTACCTCGGGTTATCTCTATGCTAAAGGCGGGGAAGATGTTTCAGCGTTGGTGTAAGGCGTACCTAGCGCATGTCTTGGATGTGGGGGTTGATATCCCTAATCTAGGGGATATCCCCGTAGTGCGGGATTACTCGAATGTATTTCTTGAGGATTTGACTGAATCACCATCGGACCGCGAGGTTGAGTTCCAAAGAGACCTCATGTCGGAAGCAAAACCTGTAGCCAAAGACCTTACTTCCTAGCCCCTGCGTAAATGAAAGAACTCTCATCTCCGTTGGAGGATTTGCTCGAGAAAGGGTTCATTAGACCGAGTATCCCACCATGGGGTTTGCCGGGTTTAATTGTAAGAAGAAAGATGGTAGCATGCGGACGTGTATCACTTGACGGTGAAGAATAGATATCCTTTACCGAGAATCGACGGTTTATTTCGATCAGCTCCAAGGAGCTAGTTGGCTCGGAAGAATTGATCTTAGATCGAGTTATCATCAGCAGAAAATACGAGAGCAGGACACTTTTCATACTCGTTATGGACATGATGAGTTTTGGTAATGTCTTTGGCCTGACTAACGTGCTGCGGCATTCATGTATTTGATGAACTGGGTGCGTAGGCCGATGCTCAACTGTTTTGTTATTGTTTCCATTGATGACATGCTTATATACTCCGAAAGAGAAGAAGACCACATTCTACATCGCAAGAAGGTTCTTCAAACTCTAAGGAATGAGAAGCTTTGCGCTAAAATTCTCAAATGTGCTTTCTGATTTCATGAGGGTCAGTATTCTGGCCCAAGTCATCAATTCCGTCAGTACCATGGCAGATTCCACGAAGGTGCAGGAAGTGATGAATTGGGCGACACCAAAATCATCGTCTGAGATTCTTAGCTCCTTGGGTTCTGCAGGTTATTATCGGAGGTTCATATAGGATTTCTCCAAGATAGCTTCCTCCTTGACTAAACTGACCAAGAAGGAGGCGAAATTTGTTTAAGACTCAGACCAAGAAAACGCGTTTCTTGAATTAAAGAAAAGGTTGACACATGCCACCGATCCTGGCCTTGCTAGACGAGATTGAAGACTTAGTGGTATATTCGAACGCGACACTCCGAGGACTCGTGTGCGTTCTTATGCAGTGTGGTAGGGTGATTGCATATCCTCACGCCAGCTAAAACCTCACAAGGTTATTACCCGACTCATGATTTAGAGTTGGCGGTCGTTGTCTTCACGCTTAAACGATGGAGACATTACTTATATGGGTCCCTTGCACTATCTACACTGACCATAAGAATTTGAAGTATTTCTTCGAGAAGAAATACCTTAATATGGAGCAGCACAAGTGGTTAGAGTTGATCAAAGATTATGATGTGGAGATTGTGTATCATCCAGGGAAGGCTAACGTGGTGGCAGAGGCGTTGAGCCGAAATGAGAGGCCTAAACCCATTCGGGTGGAGTCTTGTTAGCTTATCTTGAAGCCGGATATAGTGAAACAGATCTCGAGTGTTCAGAATGAAGCCTTACACGTGGAGTGGATCATGACGAAGCGAATGTGGGGACAACAGGGACTTTTGGAAAGCAATGGAGACGAAGTTATGTTCATGAAAGAGCGGATGTGGATACCCTGATATGGTGGGTTTAGGGATAAAATCATGGATGAGGCACACAAGACCCGCTATTCTATTCATCCGGGGGCGACCAAAAATGAATCGATATCTCAAGAAGAACTATTGGTGGCCAGCAACGAAGTACGAGGTAGCGATATACGTGAGTAGGAGTTTGACTTGTTTACAAGTTAAGGCGGAACACCAGAAACCGTTTGGAAAGATCCAACCTTTGGAGATATCGGAGTGGAAGTGGGAGCATCTTACTATGGATTTCATCATTAAGCTACCCTGTTCACCAAAGGGGTTTGATACCATTTGGCTGGTGGTGGATAGGTTGACAAAGAGTGCTCACTTCTTGCTGATACGTGAGACCTTTAACTCCGAACGGTTGGCTGAATTGTTTATTCGGGAGATTGTATTGAGGCACGGGGGTACCAGTGTCTATTGTTTCCTATAGAGACACTCGTTTTACGACAAAATTATGGAAGAGGTTTCATGATGAGATGGGTACCATGTTACACATCATCACCGCGTATCACATGCAGACGGATGGTCAGTCGGGAAGAATCATCCAACCTCTCGAAGATATGCTTCGGGCCTGCACTATTAATTTTGGCGGTAGCTGGGGTTATCACCTATCCTTGGTGGGAATTTCATATAACAATAGCCATCACGCCACTATTTGGAAGCCATGGTATGAGAAGTTGTTGGGTTTCGCGACTACCTGGCCTTATAAACTGTGCTATGATAGTAGTGGGATATGCCTGCTCTGATCAATAGTATTGGTTTTGTGTCATGATTGCTAATTTGCTGTCCTGAGCAGTAACCTAAAATAATCATATGAATGTTATATTTTGTGTGGGGATAAGTAAATTTGCAAAGAGATAAATTATTTCGAAACATGCTATCCCTGAAACATCGTCTTCGGTGGTTACATGTCCAACAGGATTCGAGGATGAATCCTCTTTTAAGGGGGATAGATTTGTAACATTCTGAAAATTACGAATAACTAATTTAGGCTTAATTGGTGGACTCATTATGTATATATGCTCGATGGGAGTTATCACCATTTCAATTCACAAATGCATAGGTAATGCAATTAATCATGGTATAATGACCATATAAGCCGTATATTATATTTAGTGCAGTGATTATTTTGGAATTTGAGGATCTCATCCATAAATCTAGTCCTTTCATCAGTTTTTTTTTTTTTTTTTTTTTTAACAGAGAATTTCATTAAAACAAACAGCAAACACTCAAAAAAATACGAGTGCCGCCCCACTAATTACAATATACAATGGATAGTTGCACCAGTCCTTTCATCAGTTGATTGGGTATTTGTATTGAAATATTCTAATTAAATCAAATGAAAATTTTAATCTGGTATTCCAAAATCCTCGCCTCTAATTTCCATAACAAAATTATTGATGAAATCAATCATCATTCACCTTAGCAACAACCAAATCATTGAGGGTTAATTGAAGAAACCGTCCAGTACATTTTGAGCATAAAAACCATCAACCCACACCTCTTTCTTCTATGATCCTTGGTTACATTCCGACCAGTTTTCTCCAACCACCATATTTCGACAAAACAGTACCACACAACCTTACCTCACAGCTCTCTCCTCTTGTTTCTGACCACCAAGTTAGGGCGATGTAGAATCCAACCGTGTCTCAAACCCATATATAATGGCAATATGCTCGTTTTTTTAACACCCGCTACCCTCGAACAATTTTTCCGGTCAGTAAGTTCCAACGAGACGTAAGCCACCATCAATAAAACCACCTTCGGCGCACACCTGGTTTTCAATAGGACTTCGGCTTGATAAAGGGTTAGGCTCAGTAGTAGTATTTGGTGGTGGTGAACGATTATGGTGGTGCGAGGCGATGAACATGGTCCTCGGTATTGGTGTGGCTATGATGGTGACGTTTATAGTGGTTTGAGGCAATGAGAATGGTGCTCGATGCTCGGTGATGGTCGTGAATAGGGGTGCTGGTTGCTATGTCTGGTGGCGATGATTTCGATTGCGGCGATTGGCGTCGAGGTTATGGTGGTAGGCGTGTGTTTATGGATCTCAGGTAAGCGGTAGTGTGGATTTGTATAGTTGCTAAAAACTAGCTGGTACATTTTTTTCGCATGGAGTTGAGAAATATCGATGTGTGTGTACGGGATTAAGTATGGTTGTGCAGGTTGTTTTAAAGTGGTGGTAAGGATGTGATGAAGGAGTTGGATAAGTGCATAGGGTGTTGGTAATTTACGTGATTAGTGGTGGTGATGGAATTGTTTTGAAATGGGGAAAAATATGTAGGTCATGCATGGGATATATACTTTTCATGTTAATATACATATTTAGTTTTAGTTGAATGGAGGGTTTACGATGGTAGGCTTTGGCTTGAAAGGTGATAATGTCTATAACTTGCGAGGATGGTTGTAAAGGTAGTCATGAAATTGAATGAGTTCCTAACGCCATCCTAGGAATTGCACGGCAGGGCTAGTGACTGGAGTGAAGTCGTAACAAGGTAGCCGTACTGGAAGGTGCGGCTGGATCACCTCCTTTTCAGGGAGAGCTAATGCTTGTTGGGTATTTTGGTTTGACACTGCTTCACACCCAAAAAAAAGGGAGCTACGTCTGAGTTAAACTTGGAGATGGAAGTCTTCTTTCGTTTCTCGACAGTGAAGTGCCATATGAGGTGAGTTCTTAAGCCAACTCTTTTAGTTATTATTTTTCTAAATATCTTGGCTGGCGTGCATGCTAAACCAGAATGATTATTTTTATGAAGAAACAAAATATTTTTTATGAAGTTATAAATATTTTGTGTACGAATGAAATCCATATTAACTCATACATATTATTTTGGTATTAAACGTAAGTAGACGGAATTAGCCTAATGTTTTATTATATGGTTTGAGTTATATGTGTTATTAGAAGTGGGATAGGCCTGGTCTGATTTATGGTATTAGTTTTGTGTCATGGTTGTTACATGGTTTACGTTGTATGGGTTATTATAAACTGAGCAGGCGGATTGCTCTTATCCTAGACTTTGATTGATACTTGGAAAAAAAATAAACAAATTAGCGGATTGCGCTTATTGTTAACTCTGAGGTTGAGGTATTTTGTTAATTTTTTTTTTTTTTTTGACAAATTACTTGTTTATATAAATTTATAAAACTTGGACTCACTCAGCGTAGCTTACTTTTGCATACACGTTAGATTGATTTCAGGTCTGTTTATGAAAAAGGGACGCCTTGGCATGCAGTTGAGCTACTTGGTTGCAGTTGACATTTCAAATAAGAAGGCGTCAAAGGGATTTTGCTCGAACGTCATTTATATTATTTCTAATATTCTAGATTGTTTTATAATTACTGTTTTGACTCGTTTCGGGAAAACCATATTGGAAACTAAAAAATTTTTTTTGATATTCCGCTGCGAAATTATCTGAAATAAAATAAGATTTATTTTCAATTGTTAGAATGGTTTTAGTGCTTGAATGCCAACTGTTTGACATCGGATTTGCGAGTCTTACATCTGAAGAGCGAGTACTGTCCTAGGGAGGAAGTGCAGAAGTTGGAACATGATGTCTGGAACTACAAGATGGTTGGGTCTGAGATAGAGGAGTACACTGTGAGGCGTAACTAGTTAGCGGTGTTGTGTCTTGATTTGCACACACCCGAGTATAGGAGGATCGAGCACTACATTTCTGGGTTGGTGCCGGAGATAGCAGGATTGGTGGTTGTGGGAAATCTTCCCACACTTGCTAAAGTCGTCAGATCAGCTCATAGGATGACTAACTTGAAGGTGGCGGAGGGTGTTTTGCCTCCTAAGGGTACTACTATGCAGGGTTCTGAGGGTAACAAGAGCAAGTGGGATAGTGTGGGGAAGAGTGTTGTGCCAGCACCATCTCAGCCAGTGAAGAAGTTTGATTCGTCTGGGTCGTCTTCAGGGCAGAAGTCAAGTGGGTATGTTGGGAAGCACCCCAAGTGCAACAAGTGTGTTTTTCACCATTCTGGGGGTTGTAACTGAGCTCGTTTTCATAGGTGCCATCAGTTGGGGCATCTTGCTAAGGATTGTAGAGTGTCACTTCCACCGACTCAGGCTCATACCGTTGTTCCTGCTCCTGCTGCTCAGGGACTCCAGCAAAGCAAGGGTGCTACAACTGTGGTGACACGGGGCACTTCAAGTGTGATTGTCCCAAGTTGAAGCAGGGCGAGAATGCGAAGGGTGGGAACGGTAATGGGAACAATGGAGGCGACAGCAGGAATGCGCGTGCTTTTGTCATTGGCTCTGCAGAGGCCAAGCATGATCCTGACATAGTTACCGGTACGTTCCTTCTTAATGATCGTAATGTTTCTCTCTTGTTTGATTCTAATGCCGATAAGAGTTTCATATCTGTGGACTTTAGTCGATTGCTAGATATAGTACCCATACCTTTAGAGGCTAAGTACCTGATAGAATTGGCTAATGGTAAGAACATTAAAGCGACACACATTCTTCGGGAATGTCGCTTGGAACTGTCGGGCTTGTCTTTCCCCATTGACCTTATGCCGGTATCCCTGGGGAGCTTTGATGTCGTTGTGGGCATGGATTGGTTATCGTTGTATCGTGCGGAAATCTTTTGTTTCGATAAGGTCATTCGGATCCCTCTCCCTGATGGAGAGACTCTTTTGGTTCATGGTGAGAAGAGCGGTGATCCGCTGAGTATCATTTCCAGTATGAAAGCCCTTAAATATCTTCGGAAACGTTATTCGGCCATTCTGGCACTTGTTTCTGTTTCGTCTAATGATGAGAAGAAGATCGAGGATATCCCTGTGGTTCGTGATTTTCCTGATGATTTTCCCGATGACTTACCTGGTCTTCCTCCTCATCGTCAGGTTGAGTTTGGTATTGATCTTACTCCTGGTGAAGCTCCTATTGCCCGAGCCCCGTATCGTCTTGCACCTCCCGAGATGCAGGAGTTGTCTAGCCAATTGCAGGAACTCTTGGAAAAGGGTTTCATTCGACCAAGTTCTTCCCGTGGGGAGCTCCTATCTTATTTCTGAAGAAGAAGGACGGAAGTCTTCGCATGTGTGTTGACTATCGCGAGCTGAACAAAGTGACCATCAAGAATCGTTATCCTCTCCCTCGCATTGATGATCTCTTTGACCAGCTCCAGGGTTCTAGTTACTATTCGAAGATTGATTTAAGGTCTGGTTATCACCAGTTGCGCGTTCAGGAAGCCGATGTTCCGAAGACTGCTTTTCGTACTCTTTATGGCCATTTTGAGTTCTTGGTCATGCCTTTTGGTCTCACTAAAGCACCAACGGTGTTCATGGATTTGATGAACCGTGTTTTCAAGCCTTACCTTGATAAATTCGTCATCATGTTTATTGACGACATTCTGGTTTATTCCAAGAACAAGACGGATCATGAGGAACACTTGCGGTTGGTCTTGGAACTGTTGAGACGAGAGCGGTTGTATGCTAAGTTCTCGAAGTGTGATTTTTGTTACGCGAAGTTCAATTACTAGGGCATGTGGTTAATGAACTGGGAATTCATGTCGATCCGGCTAAGATCGAAGCTATTAAAGACTGGGAAGCACCAAAGACACATCTGAGGTGCGGCAATTCTAGGTCTTGCGGGTTACTATCGTCGTTTCATTGAGAGATTTTCGAAGATAGCTCAACCCCTCACCTCTCTTACCCAGAAGGACCGAAAGTTTGACTAGGGCGAACGCAGGAATCGGCATTTCAGATGCTGAAGCTTAAGCTTTGTTCTGCACCTATCCTATCTTTACCTGAGGGTACGGATGAATTTTGTTGTGTACTGTGATGCTCCATTCGTGGTCTCGGTTGCATGTTGATGCAACGCGAGAAGGCCATTGCATATGCTTCTCGTCAACTTAAGGTCACGAGAAGAAACTATACTACCCATGACTTAGAATTGGGTGCGGTGGTTTTTGCGTTGAAAATCTGGAGACATTACTTGTACGGTACCAAATGCACCATTTACACCGATCACAAGAGTCTTCAGTATATTTTCGACCAGAAGGAGCTAAACATGCGGCAACGTCGCTGGGTTGAACTTCTGAACGACTATGATTGTGCTATTAAGTATCATCCTAGCAAGGCGAACGTTGTGGCGGACGCCTTGAGCAGGAAGGAATCTGCGAAACCTCGTCGTGTTCAAACTTTACAGCTCACCATTCATTCCTCTTTGCCTGACCGAATTCGTTCTGCACAACTTTACAACTCAACCGAATTCCTCTTTACAGCTCACCATTCATTCCTCTTTGCCTGACCGAATTCGTTCTGCACAACTGGAAGCTTTGAAGGAGGAAAACCTTAAAGCTAAAACTATGCGAAGTGCCGATAAGCATCTTGAACTTTGGTCTGATGGCCTACATTACTTTGCAGAACGCATTTGGGTTCCTTTGTTCAGAGGATTACGGGACCTTGTCTTGGATGAAGCTCAAAAATCCCGATATTCTGTTCACCTGGCTCCGACAAGATGTATCAGGATTTGAAGATACTCTATTGGTGGCCGAACATGAAGGCTGACATAGCCTCATATGTGAGCAAATGCTTGACTTGTGCTAAAGTCAAGGTGGAGTATCAGAAGCCGTCTGGTCTCCTGCAACAACCGGAGATTCCAGAATGGAAGTGGGAATGAATCACGATGGACTTTGTCACCAAACTACCAAAGTCACCAAGTGGTTGCGATATGATTTGGGTGATCGTCGACAGGTTGACAAAATCGGCACATTTCTACCTATTAAGGAAACTGATGGACTCGAATGGTTAGCTCGAATTTACCTTAAGGAGGTAGTCTCTCGGCATGGGTGCCTGTTTCTATTATCTCTGATCGTGATTCTCATTTTGCTTCGCGTTTCTGGAAGGCACTGCACAAAGCTTTGGGTACTCAGTTGGATATGAGTACGGCTTATCACCCGCAAACTGACGGTCAGAGTGAGCTGACGATTCAAACCTTGGAGGACATGCTTCGGGCATGTGTTATCGATTTTAGCAAGGGTTGGGAGAGTCACCTACCATCGGTGGAGTTCTCTTACAACAACACCTACCACTCTAGTATCAAGGCAGCTTCGTTTGAAGCTCTTTACGGACGGAAATGTCGATCTCCTCTTTGTTGGGCCGAGGTGGGTGAGAGTCAGCTCACTGGTCCGGAACTGCTGTACGAAACTTCGAGAAAATCGTACAAATTCGTAACCGTTTGGCAGTGCACGGGATCGTCAGAAGAGTTATGCCGATCGCCGTCTCAAACCTTCGGAGTTCCAAGTTGGGGACAGGGTACTTCTGAAAGTTTCATCACCATGGAAGGGCATCATACGCTTTGGAAAGCGTGGCAAGATTAACCCTCGTTATGTCGGACCGTTCGCAATCCTGGAAAGGATTGGACCGGTGGCATACAGACTTGACTTAACGGCTGAGCTCGGTAGTGTTCACAACGTCTTCCATGTGTCTAACTTGAAGAAGTGTTTGGCTGACGAATCCTTATTGTACCACTGGAAGAGATCAGGATTGATGATCGTCTTCGCATTGTGGAGGAACCTGTTGAGATTCTTGACTATAAAATTCATAGCCTTCGCCGGAGTAAAATCCGCATCGTTAAGTTTGTTGGAACTCGAATCGTGGACCGGAGTTCACGTTGGGAACGGGAGGATCAGATGAAATCTAAGTATCCTCATCTTTTTCCGAAGCGTGCGTTTGAATCTAGGCATGTTACCGTGAAGCTGAATGAATCTCGGTGCGAGATTCCTTTCAACGTGGGGATGATGTAACGACCGGTTAATTTTCTTTTCGTTTCCTTCTTTTTCGTCTCTTTCCTTTTTGGTTTCGTGCAATTTTCTGGACGAAAATTCTTTCAACGTGGGGATGATGTGACACCCGCATGTTCGCTTAAACATTTTGGTAAAGCATAGGTCTACCTCAACGAAAAACATTTATAAACGGACTTAACTGGATTAGTTGAGTCGGGTCATGTTAGGATTGTCCATGGTTCAATGATCTGGAGGATCATTGGGGAGTTGTTTTGGGAATACACTAGTACTGGGTCCCGTTGTTGGTGATATTACATGAATTGAATTAAGTAGGATACGTAGATTAATACATACGTGTGATACAATGTGCAATACGTGCTTCAAAGGTGTAAACATGATTGTATATGCTTAACATATGTTAGGATTGCATGTCCATGTGTTAGGATGTGCTAAAACGCATTTAAACGACAAAACTGGAAAATCTGGAAAACACAACTATTGGTTCGACCTGTAGGGGGTCAAACCAGGGATGGGAAATCAGCAAAAAGCTCATTCGACCAGATCAACTCTCATTCGACCCATGATGGGGGTCGAATGTGGCTTTGGTATAAAATACCACACTTTGTCATTTTTCATCATTTCACAAACCCTAGTTGCCTCTAAACACTCTCTTTCGATTTTAATCACTGGGAAATGAGTTTTTGCTCTCTTTTTTCATAATCTAACCTACAAACAACATCTAATCAAGAATCTAAGTGGGTTCTTAATCCAAAACCCTTTTTAATGCATTTTGATTCGTTTTCATCTAACCCCAAATGTCCAGATCTGTTCTAAGGATGTTTTTATGATTAAAAACCTTTCAAACATCTTTCTAAACAAAACCTTATCATTAAACATGTTGTTAACATCAATAAACATATGTTAATGGTGTGTTATCTGATGTTATGTGTTGTTTAATGATTTGATGTTGTACTAATGATAGAAACATGATCTAGGGCTGCTATTGGTGTTGGCTCATGATTGTTTTAGGTTACAATTAGATGAATGATGATATCATGTCTAATTTTGGGATTTTGATAAATCTAGGGATTGTTGCATGTTGTTATTATTGATAAAACTATTGGGGGTTTTCATACACACACTAAACTGAGCATTTTGAGATGATCATGAAAGGATTTCGAAAAGTTTCCAAATTGGTTAAAGTTTTCATGCATGATGTGACGTTTCCATAATTTTACCATTTTGGGTAAATTATTAAAATGAACTGATTTTGGAGTAAAATTGGTAGGATTTCGTGGGAATATGTTAATCATGCTTGATTGCAGTGTTTCATGATGTTTCGTGATTTTTCGGATAGTTTTGATGTGATTTGATGCGTTTTAGGAATCTTGGAGCTGTAGGGGTCGAACCTAGCCCTCATTTGAACCCACGTGGGGTCGAAGGTGGGGTCCAAGGGTCGAACCTGCAGTCTGATGGTCGAATAAGCTTCAGTTTGGTCGAACGAACTTGATTTAGGTCGAATTAACACATGTTAGGGTCAAATGAACATGTGTTAAGGTCGAATGAACTTGTATTAGGTAGCATGAACTTGTGAATAGGTCGAATGAACCCCAAAAGGGTCGAACCAAGTTCATTTGGGTCGAACCTGGACCTGTTGAATGGTGATTCGACCTTACAACTCCGTACGTGCGATTTTCGATGCAAACTAAGTGTTTTATGCTTGAACCTTATGTGTAATCTATGTATGCTTGATTAGTTTATGTAATGGGTCACCAACGGGATGTCGGGTCAGTCTAGTGCGTCGGTTAAACAGTCAAACACGTTTTTAAACATACTTGGTCACGATCTGGACAATCGGGGACTAGATAACCTTATGGTTATTAGTTGGAACACTTATGTGAACTTTTTGATAGATCTTCGGTAGTTGGGATTATCAAGGGCTTAGCTTTTATTATTACTTTGAAGAAAACGCAACCTGCGGTGAGTTTCACGGCCCCACTTTACTGCTTTTACTTTTGGGGGAGAAAACATGCGCTAAACTTATATTTTGTAACATACGTCATACTATGATCTACTTTTGAGTTGCTATACGATCTTTGGAAGTCCCGGGGGAAACCATGAATGTGTGGGGATGCACAACGGGGAAATATGGATAGATCTATTGGGCGTGACCTGCCCCACTCGTCGACTGGAGGTCGGATGGGTGCATGTTGTCTCGAACTTTGCTAAACATTGCTGAACATTATTCGGGCTGAACATATGCTAAACATGCTAAACGTGTCCAGTAATGATTTTCCAATCGTAGTAGTAACAAAACATATGCCTAGCAAGCGTACTTTGGTGTCACTAATGTAGTATTGACAGGTTTTGGACTTGGTAACATTTCGTAACATTTGGTAACACTTGGTAACATTTTTATACAAACCTGTGAACTCACCAGCATTATATGTTGACGTCGTTTTGGCATGTTTTTCTCAAGTCGCTAAGGTAGCATCACACGGACTAGGCGCACGAGTCTGCATGGCGTCTAGGGCTTAGTTCATGCTTTTGAAATATATATTTTTGAACACGTTGAAACTTGGTGTGCAATTTGATAATGCTTCTGCTACAATTTTCTGATATAAGAATTATGTTTTGAGTTTACGTACTTCAAATAGTGTTGTTTATTGTGACCGTTGACTTGGATCCTGGTTTGTCACGCGCCTCGCGGTAAAACTCCGCAAGTGGGAATTTGAGGGTGTGACACTGATAACATAAAATGATATTTCATTACCAATTTTTGAGTCAAGTGTATTGTAAGACATGAAAAATAAATAAAGTCTAAGAATTGACCTCCATCAAAGTAATAAAAACGTTAAAAGTTTTTACGTTTATCAGTCAACAATATTAAAATGAAAGTCATTATATTAGTAATATCATTGAAAATTAGTTTGAATATATTATATATTTTAGGAATTTGTTAAATAGATTTAAATTATATTTATTAAATACATTTTGTTTACCAAATTATTGCATGAATCTTTCTGTTATCATTAATTGAGTTTTTTTTTTTAATTTTCGAATTAATTTGAATTTTATTAATGATAGAGGGTTTCATGACAAATGAGGATTTTTTATAATGATGTTACGTTTATTCTTTATGTTAATAAATGTAATAATTATTCCTAATAATAGTAATAAATGGATGACAAAAAAAAAGTTAATAATTTAAATTATTTACTAATTTATTTTATTAATAGTAATAAAGACGTAATTCATTAACAGTGATAAAGACGTAATTTATTATTAATATTAAAGATGTAATAATATTAGTATGACTGAAAATTATTTTATTAATATACAATTGAATGGTTGATTTATTTTATTAATAGTAATAACGACGTTATTTAAATCTATTTAACAGTAATATAGACGTAATTTATTAATAGTAATAAAGACGAAATATTATTAATATGATTGAACATTTATATACAATTGAATGGTTGATTTATTTTATTAATAGTAATAAAGACGTAATTAATTTTCTTAGTTAGTTACAAAATTTATATTTTATTAATATATAATTAAATGATTGATTGAAATTATTAACAGTAATAAAAACGTATTTTAAATATATTTAACAGTAATAAAAACGTAAATTATTAATAGTAATAAAGACGTAATATTATTAATATGATTCAAAATTATTTGGAACAAAGTATATATTTTATGAAAATGTTAATTAGTGAGAAAATTTATTTTATTAATATAAAATTGAATGATTGAGGAATTTATAATTTATTTACAAATGAATTTCAAGTAAATGCTAAATAATACATTATAATTTTCCTAATATTTTAGGAAATAGTTAAATAGCTTTAAATTATATTTATTATTAAAACAATATATTTAAATTATATTTATTAAATATATTTAATTGAGATTCAATTTAAGAGAATAGATTGATGTTTTCAAATTTCAAGTAACCAAAATTATTGCATGATTCATTCTGTTATCATTAATTGAGTTTTTTTTATAATTTTCAAAATAATTTTAATATATTTAATGATCGAGGATATAATGACAAATGAGGATTTTTATAGTGATGTTATGTTTATTCTTTATGTTAATAATTGTAATATATATCTTATTAATAGTAATAAATGGTTGATAAAAGTTAAATTAACAATTTAAATTATTTACTAATTTATTGCCAATTTAAATATTATATATGATTACCGTTTAAATCATCTATCAACTCTAATCGGACCAACAAAGATTGTCCTTCATATGTCGTAACTAAAACATCACTGTTGTGTATATTTTTAGACAACAGAAATTTGTTCATGGTCTTCGGAACAGTCTGGAAATGGCACGTAAAAAACACCATTAAAATGAAATAACCATTTTTAAAAATTAAATAGGCATATGAACATAAAAATATCAAACATACCAAAACTGTTGACGAAGGGTCATGCAAAACCTTGAAGAATTGAGTTCCATTGTGATAAGACATAATAGCATTTGTGTGTCCAGATCAAATCCTGTTTTTTTAAAGTTAAAACACAGAATGATTAATTCCGATTGAAACATAAATCCGATTGAATATGTATCTAAAAAAAATCGATTCAATCATTCAAATGAATGATTAAATCAGATTCAAGTATTTTCAAAAACCATAGAATTATCTCAGTCAACCCTAATAACTTTCTTTCCAAACTTTCAGGCAACAAATTAGGAAACATATCAATCATGAATAATACACAATTAATAAGATCCGAACCATAAAACATGACCCGGTTCCATATGGATTTCCTAAGCAGGTTAAACCACTAACAACATCCAACAATCTTTAATCTTCAAGAAAATAATATGACTCTCAAGAACACCATGATGAACATATGAATATGAACACACATCCGAAGAACAATACAATCATACTTGGCCCAAATATTAACAATGCATATAATCACTCAATTCTTTACCACGTTTAGGAAACATATCAATCATAAATAATACACAATTAATAAGATCCGACATCATTTCGGTTGACATCTTTTTAATATGACTCTCAAGAACACCATGATGAACATATGAATATTCGAAGACATCCGAAGAACAATACAATAATACTCGATTCAAACATTAACAATGCAAATAATCAGATAATTCTAGACAAATCTTCATAACCATTTTCGAAAATTATAACATCAGATTACAACAATGAATTATAAATATTTTATCTCGATCAAAATAATATGACTCTCAAGAACACCATGTTGAACATATTAATATTCAAAGACATCCGAAGAACAATACAATCATACTCGATTCAAACATTAACAAAGCAAATAATCAGACAATTCTAGACATAAATCTTCATAACCACAATAAAAAATTATAACATCAGATTACAACAATGAATTATAAATATTATATCTCAATCAAAATAATATGACTCTCAAGAACACTATGATGAACATATGAATATTCAAACACATCCGAAGAACAATACAATCATACTCGATTCAAACATTAACAATGCAAATAATCAAGAAAATTCTAGGGATAAATCTTCATAACCACAATCGAAAAATGATAAAAATCAGATTACATCAATGAATTATAAATATTATATCTCGATCATAACAATAACATAACATAACATAACAAAATAATATAAATGTGTGAGCGTTGGATTTTATCTAAAACAGGATTACACGATCATACAAGTCACAAATCTAGGTGCGGAAACCCTAGATCTGAACAAATTGATAAGATACAAATCACGACACAATCAAGATCATTTTCAATATCATTTTCATAGATTAACTTTCAATCAATAAGCATTTACAACTGTTTATGTTAATCTAGAAACACACAGATAATCTCTCAAAAACACTCCTAAACCTGATCTGAACCTGGACACAAATGACAACTCTCTTATCATCACAAATACTCAAAATCTATTTATAGGCTCTGCAGGTTCGCCCCTTTTCATGGTGCGAATGTGGACAGATTCCACATTCGCCCAGTGTGAATGGTCGAATGTGGAAACTTTCCACATTCGCCCCTTTTCACTCTACATTCGCCCATTTTGTCCAAAGTATTTCCACCTTCGCCCACTTTTTCCACATTCAGGTCATCAGCACTTTTAACACATGTAATCAGCACTTTTTAACACATGTTAAAGTCTTGGTCGTTTTCTGATTATCTGAACCTTCGACATTCTGTACCGAATCACTAGCTAGGGACATACATGAATAATGCACTAACAATCTCCCCCTTGGACCTAGCTAGTGATGTACCAAAGCAGAAAGTTATCAATTTCTTCAAGTCTTGATTGAAAACTTTCCATCTTTATGCACGTTTGTGTCGAAATTCCTATCTATCTCTCCAGTAAGCTTTGAAATCTCAGACAGACTCAAGAAATCTTGGCTTTGTCATTTGTTCATTCAGAGATGAAAATAGACGATAGTCTTGATTTCTTCAATCTTCATCATTTCTTTAACTTCTTACTAACTTCTGTTGTTCTGGTAATCTTGAAGTTCAGGTTTGGGTCTTGTTCGGTTACACAATTTGTCGATGAATCTTGAGTAGTGCACCTGTTGTATTTGATTCTGCAGAAAAATTTACTAAAAACTGCACAAACTACAACCGGCGTTAAACACGACAAAAATCTCGGAAGTACTCTTCACATTCCTTTTGACCCTCAATAGTTCTCCCCCTGAACTATACAACATTTTCAATATGTACCAGAAACTTGAAAATTTGAAATCTTTTTCAACTTTTTAAGTATCTGAGCATTCTCATTCAGTATCCCAACATCGGTTATCGAAAATAAAGTTGAAACAAAACTTTTTGATTTTTCAAAGTTTAAGCTAAAACACACCAAAAATCTTTTTGAATTTTTCAATGTAATTGCATAAAAGTAAATTCAACATATTTTTGTGAATTTTCCGGTTAAGAGGATCATATCAGTATTGAAACAGTCAGTCATAACTCTTTTTGATCAATTTTCTGTTTTTGACATTGAGCATCCTACAACCATTACCAGTATGTTTGTCCATTTAAACTCAAAATCATCATTCATTGCTCAGCACTTTAGATACATTATGGTAATATTAGATACTGAAAAATCTATGGTCCCCGCAATCGCGACACATTCCCGTATCAAGAATTGCTCAAAGTTTCATTGTAACGCGTGATTATACTGTAGTTATCTGTTAGTTACAAGGTATGAGGCACAGCGGTGACAGGTCAGCAAATTAATGCTTCAAAGCGACTTATGCACTCAACCAGGGTGAGGACTAATATCAATCATGATTTGCATCAATGATTGGATACGATGCATTAGATAATCTTTGATTATCATCACACATGTTAAGTTCCTCATTCGGTAACTTAAGGTTTTGTCATTAAAGATCTTTTAATAAGATACCCTGACTGATCTAGGTCCGTAAATCAATACGACAAAAGATCAGTTAGGCTATCCCCAGATAACTTTCAATATAACGACCCGAAACCTCCGATTTTGGCAATCTATCAAACGAAATTTCGGTACTAAGACCATATGCCAATGATACGTTGATCCACATGATTATCAGTTATTGATTTTAAATTTATATCACCATGCTGAACTTTAAACTTTGATTTCAAGTCTACCAATATATAATTGTATTGGCTACTCAATGTTTATCAAATTATTTTTGTTTTTAGAGTAGTCTGACAGTCCACTGATGTACTATCATCTCCTCTTTTTCTCCAGGAAAAACTCATTTTTGATTTTCTAATTTTTATTTTGATTTTTCTGAAATTTTTCTCCCCCTAAAAATCTAAAAATAAGCAAATTTTTGGATTTTTTAAACTTTTGAAGAAAAACAAAATAAAATGATATCCGATGCGGTTTACCCACTGAGTTTTAAAAACCATTTACCACTCAGATTACTAAAATCATTAAGATTTTTCAAATTAGCAAACCATTTTGTCGTAATCGTTATTGAAATCCAACACCTGAGAGCAATTGCAAGAGATTGCAACTTTTTCCGCTTCACAGGTTGGAGACAGACTACAAACACTCTCCTCTTTGTTGAAATCATGTTTTCCTTCTTCAATAACCCTTCCTTGACCTTCACCTCTCCAATAAATAGTGTGTTTACAGATGCTCCACTATCAACTTATCAAAGAATAGCTAATAGGTCTGTCTGGAACAATCTGCACACTTATTAAACAATTAGCATGAGAGAGGCACCCATCCCTTCACAATGATGGGTCGTCCAAGGTCATCAATTCTTGGAACATCAATCCATTCTCCTTTTGAAAAATCAATTGGTTTTTCAATGGATTGATTTGAAGTAGAAATTGCTATTGACTTAGAAAGTGATTTGGGTTTCCAAACACGTTCAGAGTTTATTTTAGATTTTGTTGAAATCGTTTTGATTTTTAACTTTTCAGGTTTCATGTTTGACACCTGCTTCTGAACTTTGTTTGGAATCTTCTCAGACTTAACTGATGAAGACCCAGGTTTAGAGTTATTCTTAGGCTTAGCCTTAGAACTCCCCTTTACCTTAGCAACCCATCCACAATCTCCATTTTTATTCAAGGCAATTTTGTTACGATTGTCATACACAACCTGTTTTCCCTTTTGCTTCTTGATTGGTTTTGGGGACACAGGCTTTCTGACATTGCCTGAATTTTTAGCAAATTTCACTTCTGTCTTTTTCTGTTTAACATATGGACAGTAAGCAACTAAATGCCCACACTCTCCACAGTTATAACAAGACCTATACTCTTCAAAATCACATGCATATCCGTCATCCCAATACCAATAGGGACAATGAGCAGCAATATGTCCAACTTCACCACATTCAAAACAGTTTCTCCATTCAACATAACCATGAGAATACTGTGGTGAGTTGTTTCCCCAATAACCATCAAATCGAGATTTATATGAATAATCATAATAGTCATATGATCTAGATGAAAAATTTCTTGAATTCTTTTGATGAGAATTTTTCATCTGATCATTTCCTTTCGATTTGTATGGTTTTGATCCCTTTACTTTAGGACCATTCTTATTTTCATCATTTTTCTTTTGATCCTCTTTATTCTCATGTTGGTTAGGACTGAGTTCAAAATGAAGATGATCAAATTGATTTCTAAATTTATTTAACAACTCAAGATTATCAACAAAAATACATTTAAGTAGAGATTGTTCGATATTCTCGATTAGAAAATCTTTGTTTAAAATCAATTTGTCATGTCCTTCCAACATGTAGGATCCTTCAACTCCTTCAGGAAAACTGAATATGGGTTTTTCTTCAGATTCAGATTCTGAAGTTGTTTCAACATTTTCAGTTTTCTGTTCAAACACTTGTTTCACTTCAGAATCAGAATTAACAACGCAAGGTGTTGTGATTTCCAACTCTGATGTGGAAGTATTCTTTGAAACACTTTTATTCATTTCTAACATTTTATTTAAAGATTCAATTTTATTTAACAAATCTTTTTCATTCTTTTCAAAAACTTTAATTTTGTTTTTACAATTTTCTAGTTCATTTGCTAGTTTCTGTTTGTCCTCAATAAGTGTCATCAATTCACAATTCAACTTGACACATTTAAAACAACTAGCACTTACCTCATCATCTGATTTATTACCATTATCAGATTTTGCATCACCATTTGAACTATCACTCTGTTCTGATGTACTTTGTTCTGAACTCGTATCAGAACTCAAATCACTCTTTGACACTTCACTGGAATCATCATGTCTCATTTGTTTGACTAAACATACACCATTCCAAAGAACACCTTCTCTGTTAACACACTTGTTAACATGTCCCATTTCATCAGTTGGTTTCGGTGTCATTGGAAATCTCCAACTGTAGTCAGCTTGAGAATTTTGTCTCTGTAATTTTTGTTGCTTTCTTTCAGCTTCTACTAAAGCTTTGATCTCCTCATCCGTTCTACATACAGCCATGTAATTAATCATTTTTCCAACAAAAATCTTCAAAAATTGCCTTACCCAAATTTTCGATAGAAAATTTTCGAAATTTTTAGGCACTAAATTCTACGTTCGCCCCTGGTAATTCTACGTTCGCCCCTTTTGATTCCACATTCGTCCAAAAATATCAGCCGAATGTAAAATAATCACCAGAATGTAGAATATCAAAATTCAAATTCCACGTTCGCCCAAAATTTTCCAGGTTCGCCCAAAAAGGTTCCAGATTCGCCCAAAAATTCCAGGTTCGCCCAGTTCAGTTCCAGATTCGCCCAAAACTTCCAGGTTCGCCCAGTTCAGTTCCAGATTCGCCCAGTGTAGTTCCAGGTTCGCCCAGTTTATCAGATGAAAATTCCAGATTCGCCCATAATGTCCAGGTTCGCCCAGTTCAGTGTATTTCAGATTTTGAAAAACGGTTACACTTTGAAAAACGGTTATTTTGATCTCTGATTATCAAAAGTTTGTGGATTTGAATGATCTCAATCAGGTTATGTTTCGGAATTGATTTGGAGCAACTTTAAGTCTTGGAAAACTTGAATTCAACCACAAAATCACCTTTAAATCGATCAAAAACTCTTAGAAACAATGTTTATGTAAAAACAGATGATTTTATGTCAAAAACATGTCCAAATCAGCTCTGATCTTATCAAATTTGTTGTTGTATGATCCTCTATGCTCTGATACCACTTTGTGAGCGTTGGATTTTATCTAAAACAGGATTACACGATCATACAAGTCACAAATCTAGGTGCGGAAACCCTAGATCTGAACAAATTGATAAGATACAAATCACGACACAATCAAGATCATTTTCAATATCATTTTCATAGATTAACTTTCAATCAATAAGCATTTACAACTGTTTATGTTAATCTAGAAACACACAGATAATCTCTCAAAAACACTCCTAAACCTGATCTGAACCTGGACACAAATGACAACTCTCTTATCATCACAAATACTCAAAATCTATTTATAGGCTCTGCAGGTTCGCCCCTTTTCATGGTGCGAATGTGGACAGATTCCACATTCGCCCAGTGTGAATGGTCGAATGTGGAAACTTTCCACATTCGCCCCTTTTCACTCTACATTCGCCCATTTTGTCCAAAGTATTTCCACCTTCGCCCACTTTTTCCACATTCAGGTCATCAGCACTTTTAACACATGTAATCAGCACTTTTTAACACATGTTAAAGTCTTGGTCGTTTTCTGATTATCTGAACCTTCGACATTCTGTACCGAATCACTAGCTAGGGACATACATGAATAATGCACTAACAAAATGTGGTAAAGTTATACTTACAACTTGGAATGCTTCCACGAGCGAAGATGTTGAATAGCTTTTGGAGAATCAAAAGATATGGGTTGAATGGAGGAGGAGGATAGCAAAATTTCAAATGAAGAATTGGGTAGGTATGAGAAAGGAGAATGAAAAAAAACACATTTTTATACAGGTAAAATTTGGAGCTCCATTTTATATAGGTAGTAAAACACATTTTACCCAAATAGTTTTGTTTGGAACCTATTTATGAGATGAAAAGGACCAGTTCAGTCTAAAAGCATGTTTGTCCGGTTCCATTTTGACCAGTTTCAAAAGGCGAGTTACAAACTGAAATTAAATTACGACTCAGTTTGGGTCCAAACCAATTTCCAAAGGGATTCTAGTCCAGCTTAAAAACTGGTTTCGATTCATAAACCACGTTTTTAACCTCTAACCTGATTTATACGTTCTTAACCCATTTAACTTGATTAAATTTTTATAACCTATGTTCAATAACTTTAAAAAAATAAAAAAATAATAAAATTTTATACATGGCTGTGTTTGGTTAGGTATATTTTTTTCTGACACAACGGATTTGTATAATGAACATGCGCCAATTCCGACTAAACAACATCGGTCTCGGTATTATCGAAAGTTCGTTTCTATATTTTTTTTTATCAATTTAAACAAGTGCCAATATAGTTTTAGGCATATTACAAGTTTATTTTGTTTCCCTATAACAAGTACTAGTACCGTAACAAGCTAAAGCAATACCGACAAATTCTCATAAACCCATTATGAAGCGTGTGTAATCCCACTTGTTATCGTTATTTCTGTGGCCCGCCTAGAACTATACCTAAAATTTGAACGTCTAGTTACAAGACTTCTGAGTATGAATGAGATCCGTACCGGTACTAAAATAACGATACTTAATTTTTGAGGAATTGGATACCGAATCTTTTGGTATGGTACGGAATGTTCTCTTTAAATGGTATTTGTACAGAACTGCTACCGTATCGACTTTTTGAAAATGTGGGTATCGAAAACCGTAGTGTATCGACCGTTCGATACTAGTATGACATCGGTAAGGTATCAGTATTAACTACCAAATGCTCATCCCTATTTTCGAATCTATGGTAGGTGGTGGTGGCGGCGACGACAGTGGTGGATGGGTGGGCGTCAACGGTGGGTGTTCAGTGATTAGATGGCGATGACAAGGTGAAAAGGGGAATGAAAATAAAATTGAACAAGAGGGGATAATAATAATAATAATAATAATAATAATAATAATAATAATAATAATAATAATAATAATAATAACGGAATTGGTTCAAATGAGAACCTTTGGCCAAATTGAGAACTGAGATAACTATTCTGGGCCACACATTTCTCTAAGGCAAAAAAAATTGTGCTTTAATCACTGTTTTTTTACAGGAATAAAAAAATTTCATTTTTTTTTCAACATACACATGTGTATAATTGCAACACATATATATAAATGAAAATAAAAAAAAAAAACTTCTTGCATATAAATGTGCGATTAAGCAAAAAAAAATCTGCCTTTATAAGAAATGTGTGGTCCAGATTGGTTCTCTCAGTTCGCAAATATGGGTTAGTTCTCTTTTTTTAAGAACGGCCAACACAACAACCGCGAGACTCCCACAAGGGGGCTCGGGCAAATTGGCTTCCCTTGTTGGGAGCCCCGCACGATGGTGATTCCCGAGCCGGGGAAAACCTGATCCCCCACCCGTCCGAAGACCCGCTGTGGAGAACCGGTAAAACCCGGGCGAGATCAGGAATCGAACTCCTGACCATATGCCAGGAGTCATCCCTTATTTCTCATTATGTCCTCCAAGTATAGCTAACTAGTGTGGTTAGTTCTCTTAGGATCCATAATTTCATACTCTAATAATAATAATGATAATAATAATTTATTATTTTCTATAAACAACCTATTTAGGTGCTATATATATGGAAGATCTTAGTACTGTATCAATACCTAAAGTACCAAGTGTGATAATAGCAAAAAAGGGTACCAGTATCGTTACCAAAAGTGCTCGGTACGGTACGATATTCGAAAATAAAAAGTTAGTAAAATACGATATCATACCATACCGAAAGTAATGATATTGAAAAACACAAAAAATAGGTATCGAATTTCAATTGGTATGGTTCGGTACCAATATTTTTTAGTGCCGGCAGAGAATTGCTCATCTCATGGTCACAAAAACTTAAAATATCTTTACAAAAACTTAAAATATCTTGGATGTGGTCTTTGGAGTCGTTTTCATTCACTTATACCCTTTTGGAAAATTGGTAAAACCAAATCATGATATTGGAACATCATGAGTGCAAAGCTTGTGGAAAAAATTGGGTAGATAAGAAAATCGTTTAGAAGGTGTTGATTAGATCCACTTTGGGGGTGGTATATAAAAAGGTATTGCTAAATATACTCTTTTTTTTTTTAAGTTTTAGCAGTTGCACTTCCCCTTCAGGTTCTTAAATACATCCAATCAAACTTATATTTTCTAATTTTTTAAACATTGCATTAAACTTCAATTGTAATTTGTTACGGTTTAACTTCATTTATTTTGGTTGAACTTTGAGTATATTCCATATTTTTTAAATGTTAATTAATTTTAACATCAAATTTTTTGTTTTTATTTCTTAAAATTGTCAACTTACATCAAAATAAAGGGTAGACGGGCAACAAGTTGTGCCGCCACCTCTTTCTGAATCGCAAACTATAATCTGCTAAATACAAAGCCCTGCCCTTTGAAGATGAACTATTGTTGTGGACAATTCGTTGAACCCTAGTCAAGAAACGAATAGCTTCTGCTGCTAGGGAGCCGAAGGTATCAAAGGCCAATGGGACAAAGACATGTTGGTTCTCTGCACAAGCTTTAGCTTGCTTATCTACTTTCTTCTTCGCCTTTTTTGATGCTTGTCCAGCTACAAACCCGTTTTCTCTTAAAACCAGCCAAAGGAGATACCCCCGTGAGGTCCACACAAGCATGTTTCCCTCTGCCCAACCAAAAACGATTAGATCTGCTGGTCGCAGAGTAGATCTCCCTTCTGTAGGGTCCGTGAGAAATTCACAGGGGCCTCCTTCTTGGCAGAAATCCCCGCTCTTCTAAAGATGTCCCGCAAAACGTCTCTCACCCAATCATGTCGGTATTTGAAACCGGAAAGCTCTTTGCCATGAACTGCGTGCTCCGCATATTTATCCATACAAGCTTTACGACAGATCGGATAAGTTTCATCTTCCGGATACATAGGGATCGTCAACCAGTATTTGAGGATAGTCACGTACTCTACTGCACACATGCATTGGCCCAAACCCTCAATTGGGATAATGGTCAAAAAATCCTAAGCATGGGGACCCTTTAGGCATTCAATCACCGCCTTCTGACGGGGGACAACTCAAACACTTCTCCCAGGCTCTGAGCGATTTTGCCAAACAGGGCATTCGCCAAAGTTTTTTGTGGCTTTGAGGGGGCGGTGTCCTTATTTGAAAAACCGCCAATATCAAAGTCCGGGAGAGAGACGTTTAAGCGTTCAAATGCTTGCTGATAGTCCGAGTCAAGCTCGACGACCCCACTGTTTCGAAGGATATGATCCTATAGTTTTCATGACTGGGCTCTAGATGCCACAAAGGCATAAACCCCAACATCTCGAGCTGAAAGGATGGCCAGACCACTTAGCCGCATCGGCAGCGATGCCAATCGCCACTGGATGTCACCGAAGAAGGGGTCACCACACACACAACTATGTCTTCAATAGCCTCCCGGAGGCCATCATCGAAGCAAGATACTGCGTCCACCATCAAATGGGGCTGACAAGTCCGCAAACCAAAAAGTAGCTTAGCGACCTCCATGCATTACCTGAGCAGGAGGAGTTCACTTTGGGGATCCCTAAGGTGAGGCAACAGTTTCATAAGGTCAACGGAACCCGAGGCCCACCGCCCTGCCAACTCCCCAATAAAGTTTTGGTCTCGGCTAACAACCCCACCAAGGAGCTTAACCCCCTTCTTTGGTCTACCAATTCTTCTCGGGAAAAGCCTATCTTGGACTTTCAGCCCGTCACATGTCGGCTAAAAGACCTCTGTTTTCTTAATATTGAGATAAAGCCCCAGAGATGGCCCCTCCGTGTTGATGATGTCTAGAGCCTTAGTAACCTCAGATGCATTACCTATAATCGTTCCATCATCCAAATACCAAGCATGAAACGGGAGGTTACAACGTTCCTGAACCCTTAGAATAAGGGGGTGCAATGCAAAGTGGCCCCAAAGGATCTCCTTGTTGTACCCCGGTAGTAGCCTTAATATAATCATTACCCACGTACAACCTGGCAGGTTGCGCGTAGAAGAACTAGAGCCACCAATGGATAGACGGGCAATGCTGGTGGATCTCTCGGAGAAAGGTTGTGCGGTCTACCGTGTTGAAGCCGTTGGAGAATCCACCATAAGTAATGCCAAGGAACCATCCTTATGAAAAGAGTTAAGGAACCTATTTGCACTATGAAGCACGGCCGCTGCCCATTTGGTGTTCCCACTCCAAATGGAAGTCCCCTAGGTACTGGGCCATATCTTTCCCAACCTTCTTCATTGCCACCTAAGAAACCAACCTTCGCCAAATGCCCTCCACAGCACTGGGCTGAATTCCATTATCGGGCTTTAATAAGGGGGTAAGGAGAGCCAAGGCAAGAAACTCAGCGAGCACCTTAGGACAGAACCCCCCAAGCTATAAATTGACAACTTCAGTAATGGCCGTGAGCAAACCCGAGGAAGTCACCGAGCCCTCACCGCCAATAGCATCCAACAAGTGTTGGATGTCACACCCTCAGATTTCCACTGCGGGGTTTATACCGCGAGGCGCATGACAAACCAGGATCCCATAGCCATAAGTCACATGAACGACTCTAAATGCCCAAACCATTTAGTTCGTTTTGTAAAACCAAATTGAAAAGTTTTAATCAGACAAAATTTAGTATAGCGGAAGCGAATAAACAAAATAGTTAAATAAAGTCTGCGCAAAACACCGCGCCCAAAACCAGGAGTAAATAGTTAAACGTATATAAAATAGTTTAAATGTTTATTATCCCATGACATATCGTGATGCATGTCCTAGTCGTGCTCCATACCTAGTTACCTGCAAAAGCATGCTAACGTATATCAACATAAAGTCGGTGAGTTCACAAAGTAAAGCAAATGAGTATATAAATGTACTGGTTTCCAAAACCACGTAATCAATTAAAAACGTAGGTCCTCCAGACCAAAATATTCAAGAGTTATCAGTTTAAGTGTGTCAGGGGTAAGCTAACCCACTCATTGCAACTAAACAGAATTATTGGGACACCTTCAGTAACATAATAATTTGCCTCAATAACTAGTGTCTATCAACACCAGTTCCCAAATGTGGTCAGAAGTTCATGCCCATGCCTCAAGCACCTCAGGCATGTGATTGCTGCACAACCTAATAGCGCTATCAACTAATACCCCGTTCGCCTCCAGCGATTAACCCAATAACATGAAAGGACTTTCCAAATGATAGAGTGTTTAGTTCGCAAAGGACCAATAAGTTTTAAACTGATCAAAAACCCGATCCACACAAGGAATCGTAAACCCGACCCACGCAAGGAGTCAAATCTGAGTAGTCCCAAACCGGACCAGAAAACGTTTACCAAAAGTTGTCTCTCCCTGAGACGCATGCTCTTGAGAAAAAGAGTAGTGAAACTCACCTTAGGTTGCACGTGAATGATCCAAATCCCTCAAACAGTAACGAGCTACCGACTCCCTATTACAAGTTTCACTAGGTGAGTATATGTGCATACCAACACATCAAGCAACTTGATTGTCCAAAACTTCTAAAGTTCCAATCGTGTAGTGACGCCTAGTGACTCAACATGCACAAGTAAGTCCTACGTATCCCGTTGGTGATCATAATAATTATTATCAGTTTTATACCTTATACACATCTCTTATATGTATTCACTAGTTTTTTATCCCGGGAGCGTCCCGGGTTGAAATATCTGATATTACATAATAAAATATATTATTATTATTTTAAACCAATCTCTGCCATAAGTTATCATATTTAAATATATAAAAAAAACGAATCTCTGCGTCGGGGTATAAATCTAGTGCCATTACAAATGAATTCGGAAGTTTGTAATCAATCATTCTAAAAAGAACTAACATGAAATAAGAAAAAAAAAAGTTAATTATTGAAATATCGAACGCATTAGTCTAAGGGTTATGTGATGCGTTAAAAAATTCATGGGTATATGATCGGGTATATAGTTCGGGTATTTGGTTATGTTGTTTCGGGTAATCGGGTCGGGTATCACCTAATCCCAGACCCGACCCAAACCCATAATTTTTTTTTTAAACTAATCCCAAACCCGACACAATACCTGTCTGGTTAAAAAAAATAGTCATTTTATTCTCCGTTTTTTATATAGCACTATGGTACTCGTGGAAAGATAATAAAACGCTCGTTAATTTGGGGTAATTTTTTTCTTTAAAAAATCTCATATATAAAAGATATTAACGTTTAAAAGTTATGGGAGGAAACATGAGAGAAAAAATAGTAAAGTTTTAATATTAAGATTTAGTAGATTATGTATTTAATAGATTAGGTTAAAAATTATAATAGATTAGGTTAAATCATATTTATTTCTTTTTTTTAATTGGTTTACACTTGCCACATCACATCCTATGTGGCATCTCTTAAAGGAGAGATTGCATAAGAGTATGACATGTAGGATTAATCCCTTTGCAATATATATATATATATATATATATATATATATAGATAGATATAGATATAGATATAGATATAAGTTCATGTCAAATACATATCATATAAGACTCCAAATAGTCACATAAACACATAATACACAATCTGCGTTTTTAGAACAGATTGTGCGCCACGAAAACTAATTTATTTATAATACTAAATCAATGAGTTAAACTCCCAAATTGTTACTGAATATTCTTTGGGATTTATTTAATAACCCATATTTTTGTTTTGTCCTAAAACTAAACACAAAAATTATTAAAATTCATACAACACAACTATGTCCAGAAAATTTCCACAACAGGTCAGTTTAGTAGAAAAATTCCCAAAAATTGTGTATTCACCCAAACGAGGTGAATCCACTTGGAAAAGCCAAGTTTCTCCAATATTGACCTCCTGTCCAAATTTCATAACTTAATTGTTTGTAACTTGAGTTATAACCGTTTAAAGTTGACTCAATTTATAACTCCGAAATTCTTATATGACCTTTAATCAAATAAAATTCCAAAAACATATCAAACGACATCCAAATCAGATGATTTTGCCCATTCTAAAAAGCTAAGACCATGTACAATCCATTCATGTAAAGAATCGATCAAAACAACCAATTTAACATCAAGATACAGCCCCTACAAAACACCCTAATGAATCTGCCAGAAACTGAAACTTGCTCCCCAAGTTATTCGCAAACCCTAATCATGCATAAAAATCTCTAATACATGCATAACTCATATTATTCTGATTAAACACATATATTATCATATAAAAACCCTAATTATGATTACTAACAACCATCATCAATTCACAATGAACATTCAAGAACTCCCACTAACATGTGCTATGCGATTTATATGTATGCATGCCTTATGATTTTTTAAACTTTTTAATCATTAATAACCATCATAAAATATGTAAAGATTATACCTTTCAAAGCAAGAGTTCTCAAAGCCTAGAGATTGCACCACAACTAGCTTGAAGGAATGAGTAGGATTGATGTTTGTTGAAAATCAAAGGGAAGGGGATGGGGGTGGGTTCACGGCGCAACAAGGGGTGGGGGTTAGAGGTTTTTTTTTTTTTTTTTTTGTCTCCTAATAATAAGAGGGCTTGGCTTATTGCCCAAGCAATTGGGTATTTGGGCCCATTTTAGTCCATTAACCGGACCCGTTAGTCATGTTCTAGTCCAATACCGGGCCCGATGATATTAATCACCCTAAATTGCATGAAAACTATTGTTTTTATTATTTCATAACATATCAATCCTAAGGTTCACGTAACTTGCATGGTTTACATATTAATTTTCATTCAAGCGATAATTCACATAAGCATGTACTCCACACAAACATGTAACACTACGTTCATCACAATTCCATTGTGCTTATTATTATGTTTGCCAGATAATTCACCAACGTTCGGGATGCAGGACTCGTGTGTGTGACAAAACAAGGTTTTTCCTACTTATAACATATGTTAATAGCATTCAACATATGTTAAGCCTACTTAACTAATCCTAGTTAAGTATTTGATCACCGTGAATATGCAAGTTAACTAGAGTTCAGTAAAAAGTGTTAACCTGAAAATGCGGGGTATCACATCGGATGTAACATTTCGCGTTAATAATTGAACGTTACGTATAATTTGGATAAAAACGACAAGTTTTATTGTTTGCACTTAATTATTTTTGTGGCATTTTGAAACCCTAATACTATGATAATTATTCATATTCATAATATATATATATATATCAAATATATGTTAAAAATAATTTTCAAAAATATATGCTGAGGCCGGGTTCGAACCCGAGTCCTCAGCCGGTTCACTATGCACACACACACACAAACCATCTGCTCCACACCTGCTCTTTGTTTTTAAACCAACACATATTAATTATATCACCTAATTGATTCTTCACAGTTGACTTGGAAGTCAACTGTGGAATCAATCAACCATAATTATCCATCTTTGACTCGTAAATTGATCGGGAATTGATTGACAAACGCGATTACCGGCCTCATACGCGTACAACCTGTTCATAATCATCATCAATTCCTTTCAATTTTGACCAATTATACTCGCAAACCTTCAAAACGTGGTCAAACATTCCAATTATACAACCCAGACCACAACTGTAACACCCCGCCTCTCTCACCACCAATATTGTCCGCTTTGCCCATCCAGAGCTCACGGATTTGTTTTTGGTTGCCCAAGTGGAGACTTCCCAGGAGGTCACCCATCCTGAAATTTCTCCCACCTGAGCACGCTTAACTGTGGAGTTCTCCTCTCATCCACTAACATTAAGCCCCAAAACGCGTTGGTTATTTAAGAGGCAAGCCATTACTTATGAACCAAGAATCTCTCCTGGCCACGGCCGATGTGGGATTTTCCTGGGGTGTCACAACAACACTATAAATTGGACACTACTGGACCTCCTCACCTCGCCGAACAATCTTTCTCAACCTCTAATTTCTCACAAAAATCCTCTGTTCTTGAGCTCTCTGTTCGAGTTTGACTTCGACAATTGACTTATCGTTCGTATCTGATTCAACATTGTAAGTATGATTATTGTTGTGGGTTTCATTAATCGGAACATACACAACATTAACCCCATGATTAATTGGGTTAATGTTGTGTGATTCGATCAATTGCAGAATCTAGGGCTCGTTGGCAAGAATTGGGGATAAACACGATTTCTGTTACGTTATTTATTTTTAATAAACAAGAAACCAACACAACCACTGGTCTGGACCAAGTGGTTGTGTCTGGTGCCCATTAACTGAGCCACGCGGGTTCGATCCCCGGCAGTGGCAAAACATTTTCTTTGTTTGTTTTTAAATCAAAACCATCAAATTTATTTATATATATATTACTTATATATTTTATAAATTCGTTTTAAATTATTAAAACTCTTTTAATAATTCTACAAAAATTATTTTAAGTTAATCTAATGAAAAAGTTTAACTTACAATTTTTAGTTTTCAAATATTCATTTATTTAATATATTTAATAAATAAATCAAGTTTATTCTTTTATATTTATAAAATTTTATTATTATATCAAAACAATTTTATAAATTTCCACAAAAATTATTCTGAGATTATATAACAATAAAATTTTCTGAAATCATTTTTATTTCTGAAAAATCATTTATTTAATATTTTTAATCAATTTTTGTTAGTTTTAATCATAATTAAATCATAATAAATTCAATTTTTCATATTTTTGCACCAAAATTTTATACAAATTATTTCTGATTATTTGGAACAGAAATATAATTTTTAAACTGATAATTCTTTAATTTTAGTATTTTTAAATATTAAAGTTAAATTTTGACAATTTGTAATAAATAGATTTAATAATCTATTTTAAAGAAAATAATTTTATAAAAAATTATTTTTATACTTTAAACCCATTATTGTGACCATCTTAAATTCAAATCTTATAAAAAGATTTTTGTTTATTTATTTACTAAAATTCTCTCAATTATCAAACATTTTTATTATTAATCAAACGAGCATTTATCCCCAATTTCGAAGCCCTAGAACATATACATTTGTAGACTAGATAGACTTAGACATATTTATTACCTTATTATAGGGTGATATTTGGCATTGTTTGGGCAACACACTATTCAATTTTCAAGAAGTATAACATTTTGCTAAGGTGAGTTTTACATAGCCCATTTTCTATTTATCACCATTTTTGGGGTGAAACATGTTACAACATCATTTATGCAATTCAATCATCAATGTGTCTATGTGTTTTTCTATGTTGCATTATGTCTTGAACATGACTAGGTCAAGCACAATTCTAGCATAATCATTAACATTGATCAGCCGACGGTATACATTGATAGATCTATTGGACTGACAATCCCACCCGGATACGTGCCTCCTACAAAGGTAGCGTGGGTGTTTGTTACTGCAATATAAACGAGTGAACCATGAGCGTATGGGATGTACCACAATACAACAGTCACAAGGGTTGATTATGCACTCGATTTACTTCTAGTATGTTTTCACATATGGACTAGATTTGCCATGACACATGAATTGCACAACAATTTTATTCGATTATCAAAACCTATGTAATTCTCACCAACTTTTGTTGACCCAAAATATTTTCAACTTAACATGTTTCAGGTTCTACTTGCTTGAAGATTTGAATTAATGCTTGAAGATGTGTGCATAGTTTTATTCAATTTGACGTACGAATTCTTGTAGAACAATTGTATGTAATTTTAAATCATATATTGAAATTTATTATTTACCATGAGCTACTGAACAATCATCAATACGTGACATCCCGATGTTTCCGCCATCGGTTAGGGTGTTACATCGGACCCGTATCCTATCCCTACCACAAGACGTCCCTTTAGGGTAACATCAGATACATTTGAGCACACAGTCCCCATCTACAGATAGAGCGGGTTGGCCAATAGAGTTGGAAGGCAGGGATGGAGGTAGCACCACCGATATTTATTAATATGGGACTTCATGGTCTGTTCACCTATGGGACAAGTCCACTGGAGCATAGAACCTTAACCGCGGCCGTGAAATGCCCATCCCTGACTTTCTGAAGACATTTCTTAATATTAGGGTCATTTTCCTTGTCTTCCTCTATTCTTACTTCACCCCTAGGACCCACAACCTCCCATGTTAATTAATGATAATTATGTTTTATATTAGTTTTCTAAGTATTTCTAAATCCAATCTAGTTTTTTCTTACGGTGATGTTATCTGTATTGAATTTATGATGAGCCAAATACATAGACTTTATTTATTATTTTTATGTGCAGGTCTATAAGTGTTTGCTTATGTACAATACATAAACAATCCAATGAACACAGCGCAAATAAGCGAACCCTAGTTGGTGGTAAAAATCATGTCTAAAAGTCAAAATTAAAATCTCCTTTTCACATTTTCAAATCTAGGATCAAGATTGATCTCTAACCACACAATCAAGACAACCCACTTGAAGAAAAAGATTCAGAAATCAAGGGAAATAAAATAAAAATAAAAAATAAAAATAAATGGGTTTTTGGGGAATGGGAATTAATGAAACGGATTTTGAAGAAGACCTATTGGAAATAAAATCTGAATTACAAGAAGCTAGATTGATATGAACAGAAGACCTATTGGAAATTAATGAAACGATCAAGTGCCAACATGAAATCTCCTTGTATCTTCATAATCTTATTTAACCCAGTGATTAGTGCAAATCAGTGATTATAGTGGTGGTGCAACACAGCCAATGGTTCCACGGCGCTGACTCTACGGTCCCCCTCCTCGGTTCTACCGGTCCGGCTAGAAAAACATTGCTCAAAACCTCAATCAAAATAGAGATAATGGCGACCCTCTCTTTGTTCTCTCTCTACTCCACTCCTTCGTCGTAACCGTTTCGCCAGAATCTCAAGTCTTCGATATAATATACTGACGTAAACACTTCATCATCGGATATCTACTTCTCCCCATAAAACCCATGACATCTCTCTCTACTCCACTCCGTCGCCTGTAACCGTTTTGCCGGAATCTCAAGCCTCTGACGAATATTCTGGCATGAACACTCTCTCCTTCGTAGTCCAACATCTACTTCCCTTCCACTATGTTCCCGAGTTCACTTAACAGGGGAAAGGAAAAGAAAAGAAAGGATGAGATCTCATTTCTTTTCTTTTGCTTTCTTTTCCTTTTTTTTGTTCCCCTTTTCTTTCCTTTCATTTCCTCCCAATTTGGAACGATAGAATTTGTCTAGTTCTCTCTCCTTTTCCTTTCCTTTTCCTCCTAAAATGAACTCTGGAACACAACATTCCCTTATTTTCCTTTCCTTTCCTTCATAAGAAAAACTCGGGAACACACACCTTCCCTATCTTTCCCTCCCTTTCCTTTCTTTTCTCCTTTTAAGTGAACTCGGGAACACAACATTCATAAAACTAACAGCAGCAGGTCAAGTAAAAAAAATTGTTTTAAAGGGCAGAATTTGAAAATTTTTAAATTGATATTTTTTTGAAAGGGAGCGTGAAAAGTAAAAAAGAGGAGTGCATTTAGCCCACCCCTATATAAATCATTTTGAAACTCTAACTGATTATTTGGATGTGTCACAGTTTACTTGTTAGGCTATGGGGTGTGGAACCATTCCCCTTTCCCACCCCCTTGTCCACATCAGCAGTGGCAAAGCTTAACCTGAAACTTCGGGGGGTGGGAAATCACTAGTTTCGGGGGGTCAAAAACCAGTTTCAGGGGGTCGAAACCGTATATACCAAAAATTTTCTATACAAATACTATATAATCGGAACTTCTGAGCAAAAATTCAGGGGGTCGACCGCCCTTAAGAGTTACGCCAATGCACATCAGCGCCACGTCATTTCCCCTTCCCCTCCCCCTTTTAAGGGAAATGGTTCCCCCTTCCCCCTTCCTTTTTTTTATTTTTCTTTTCTATTTATTTATAGCTTCTATATTTCATTAATATTTTCTTCATTAAAATTAAGAAAAAAAATACATAGAAATTTAAAAAAAATCCGAAAAATACATAAAAAACGATATAGATAAAAAAAACACAAACCTAAGGAAACTAAAAAAAATACAAACTACTCGTCATCAACATTGTAACACCCCAACCGATGGCGGAAACATCGGGATGTCACGTATTGATGATTGTTCAATAGCTCATGGTAAATAATAAATCTCATTAGATAATTTAAGTAAGTTACATACAATTGTCTAAGAATTTGTACATCAAATTGAATAAAACTATACACATATCTTCAAGCATCAATTCAATTCTTCAAGCAAATAGAACCTGAAACATGTTAAGTTGAAAATGTTTTGGGTCAACAAAAGTTGGTGAGAATTACATAGGTTTTTGATAATTGAATAAAAATGTTGTGCAATTCATGTGTCATGTCAGTCTAGTCCATATGTGAGAACATACTAGAAATAAATCGAGTGCATAATCAACCCTAATGACTGTTATAATATGATACATACCATACGCTCATGGTCCACTTGAATATGTTATACGATAACAAACACCCACGCTACCTTTGTAGGAGGCACGTATCCGGGTGGGATTGTTAGTCCAATAGATCTATCAATGTATATCGTCGGCTTGATCAATGTTAATGATTATGCTAGAATGGTGCTTACTCTAATCATGCTCAAGACATAATGCAACATAGAAAACACATAGACACATTGATGATTGAATTGCAATGATGATGTTATAAACATGTTTCACCCCAAAAATGGTGATAAATAGAAAAGGGGCTATGTAAAACTCACCTTGGTAAAATGTTATATCTGTTGAGAAATTTGGATAATTGTGTTGACCAAATGTATCAAGTATCACCCTATAATAAAGTAATAAATATGTCTAAGTCTATCGAGTCTACAAATGTATAAGTTTCTAGGGCTTCGAATTGGGGATAATTGTTCGTTTGATTAATATTAAAAATATTCGCCAATTGAGAGAAATTTAGTAAATAAATAACCAAAAATCTTTTATAAGAATTTTAAGTTTAGGATGGTCACAATAATGTGTTTAAAGTATAAAAATAATTTTTACAAAATTATTTTATTTAAAATAGATTATTAAATCTATTTTTTTATAAATTGCCAAACTTTAACTTTAATATTTAAAAATACTAAAATTAAAGAATTATTAGTTTAAAAATTATATTTCTGTTCTAAATATACAGAAATAATTTGTATAAAATTTTGGTGCAAAAATACCAAAAATTGGATTTATTATGATTTAATTATGATTAAATCTAACAACAATTGATTAAAAATATAAAATAAATGATTTTTCTAAATTAAAAATCATTTCAGTAAAGTTTACCATTGTACAAACATAGGATAATTTTTGTAGAAATTAATAAAATTGTTTTGATATTATAACGGATTTTTATAAATATAATAGTATAAAATTGATTTAATTATTATAAATATTAAATAAATGAATTTCAGAAAAATAAAAATTGTAGATGAAACTTTGACATCAGATTTGTTAAAAATAATTTTTTTAGAATTTATAACAAGGTTTTAATAATTAAAAATGAATTTACAAGTTTAAATGAAATATATATATAATTGATTTGTTTTTAAAAAAAATAGGTGAAAATGGGTGCCCAAGCTGGGACTCGAACCCGGCTGGCAAGGGTCATAAGTATCAGTCACAACCACTTGGCCTAGGCCTGTGGTTGTGATATAGATCTGTTTTAATAAAATAAATACACAATGAAAAATCAGTTTTATCCCCAAATTCATAGCCACGAACCCTAGATTTCCCAATCGAACGATTTACCCAATGTTAATCTAATTAAGCATAGGGTAAACGCTGTGTAGGTTCCGATTAACAATTCCCACAAGAATAATTATACTCATAGTGTTGTTTCGTTGATGAATGCCCGGTCAAACTACGATGAGAATGATAATTATCAGGGTGATTCAGAACGATTGGAGGTTAAGAGAGATATGAGAGCGAGTTGTGAATGATCGTAGGTGGTCTATTTATACTGAGGATCAAAGGGTTTGGTTAATTGGAAGGTTTGACCACGATTTAAGTCATACGCGTATAATTAATGAATTGGTCAACGATTGATTGTAATTTGACGTGTAATCGAGTCATATAGGACCGGTAATCATGTAAATTTACCATGTATGTGTGTTTGTTTTAGAATCAAAAGGTTTGAAAAGAAAAAAAATATAATATCTACTGCTGCTGCTGCTGAATCGCGAACCAGGAAAAGAAGAAGGGGCCAGATTTAAAAGGGGTTAAATATATATTAGGTTGGGATTAAACCAACTAAAGGGTTGTGGCCCAGCTGGTTCGTGCGTGTGCTTGTGTGTGTGGTGACTCGGGTTCGAGACCCGGGTGGAACAACATTCCTTTCTTTTTTATAAGAACTGTAAAAAGGGAAGGAGGGAAGGGGTTGCTGTTGGGCCGTTTTGCTTGGGCCTAAGGTGGTTTGGGCTTCGGCTGGGTGGGCTCAAGAGGTAGAAGGTTAGTGGGTTTGGCTTGGTTTGTTGGTTGGGTTAATGTTTAACCAACTAGTTTTTTTTTTTTTTTTTTACATATAAAATCTGAAATTTATTTTTAATATTATTATTATTATTATTATCATATATATATGTATGTATATATATATATATATAAGTTGTGTAGTCGTGAAATAAAACTTAGGCACGTTATGTAAATAATATACGTTTCATAATTTGAAATTTTTGGCGATGTTACAGTCTCCCCTACTTTTAGGAACTTCGTCCCGAAGTTAAGAGAAACACTAGTCCTACAATTGGTTAACTACTGAAAACCTTGATAAGATTTCACACTACCTTAATGTACCTGTAAATTCATGATTACGTTCCGGACCGTAATTACCAATTTACCTTACATTAGGGTTTTGCATCCTTTTATGACTTTACCGATTGTTGAGTAGGTCTGATAGTCTCCACCAATCGTTGAGCAGGTGGTAGGGCCTCTCCCGACTGTTGGAAAGACATGATGACCTCTATCAATCATTAAGTAGGTTGTTTGGTAGTCAACTAACTGTTGTACAAGTAAGCAAGTATGATCATAGATATAGCAATCAGTTTACATTCAAACAAGCATGCACACAGATGTTATGATAATACTAGAATTTATTACTTGAATCAAAAGCGTCATTACATAGAATTATAAGCAAACCACATTTAAATGGTGGGACTTGCTGTTAAGTAGCTGGAGGGTCTTGATCTCGGTTTAGTTTAGGGCATCGGTTACGGTAGTGATTTGGGTCCCCACATTCATAGCATTGACCATAGTTGTATCGATTAGGATCATCAGCCTGAGTAGGGTTGGTGGGTTGATTGGCATTAGGGTTTGGGGTCTCGCGACATGTGTTGACCAGATGGCCATACCTACCACAATTGGTGCACACGCGACATGCTGAAACAGTGGGATGATGTCGGTTGCATGTGTTACACAATGGAAAGTTTCTTGTATAAGGCTTCTTGTTAGAGACTTGTGTAGTGCGGTTTACATTAGGATTCCTGGTCTTACGCTTCTGGTTCTTGGTAGTTACTGCGGCCACAATACTTGTTTTCTCACTTTTCCGAACTAAGGTTCTGTTCTTTATGTGATTTCCATTGCCATTTCCATTTCCATTGACGTTCCCATTCATTGGGATGACTTGAGCCAACAAGTTAGAAACCAGAGTTGTGATTTGTTGTGCCAATTGTTGAGAGATAATCGTAGCTAGTTGGGCGTCACCTCCATTGTTAGTGTTGTGGTCGGGATTGTGGTTGCTGCTCTTTTCTTCATGATTGTCACCACTGTTAATGCGAGTGCTGTGGCGTGGAGACATGATCTGTAAGGGACACAATGAAGTCTCAATGAGGCATGAAATGAATGAGGTAATATAAGGAATGTAATCATTTATTCATTAATTAAAACGAATAAACGAAAACGTTGACTTATCAAAGATTCCAGATTCTAATAACATATGAAGACATGCTTTAGCCTATAAGTGAACACTCATCCCAAGAATTCCCAGGTAGGCATCCGGGTCCCTCGTCTGATTGGGATATATGCGCAATGCCAGCCTAGACAGAAGACTCAGAATACAGGCGTTCACCCTTCCAGATTGCACGTGTTCGTTATTAAAATCTAAAATTTCGACGAGATCTCAAGGGGGTTCAGGTTAAAACCTGAGGGATTTGTCCTATTAGTCTAAGAGTAGATCCACTGATGGAGAGCAACCTTCTTGTAGGGATGAAAGTAGGGATAAGAAGTAGGAGGGTGATAGAGAATAGCAAGTAAAAGAAGCAAGTACTTGTTAAATCCTATGGTTATAGACTAGATTATTTTTCTAATAACCTAATTCCCTATAACCATGGCTCTGATACCAATCTGTAACACCCCAACCGATGGCGGAAACATCGGGATGTCACGTATTGATGATTGTTCAATAGCTCATGGTAAATAATAAATCTCATTAGATAATTTAAGTAAGTTACATACAATTGTCTAAGAATTTGTACATCAAATTGAATAAAACTATACACATATCTTCAAGCATCAATTCAATTCTTCAAGCAAATAGAACCTGAAACATGTTAAGTTGAAAATGTTTTGGGTCAACAAAAGTTGGTGAGAATTACATAGGTTTTTGATAATTGAATAAAAATGTTGTGCAATTCATGTGTCATGTCAGTCTAGTCCATATGTGAGAACATACTAGAAATAAATCGAGTGCATAATCAACCCTAATGACTGTTATAATATGATACATACCATACGCTCATGGTCCACTTGAATATGTTATACGATAACAAACACCCACGCTACCTTTGTAGGAGGCACGTATCCGGGTGGGATTGTTAGTCCAATAGATCTATCAATGTATACCGTCGGCTTGATCAATGTTAATGATTATGCTAGAATGGTGCTTACTCTAATCATGCTCAAGACATAATGCAACATAGAAAACACATAGACACATTGATGATTGAATTGCAATGATGATGTTATAAACATGTTTCACCCCAAAAATGGTGATAAATAGAAAAGGGGCTATGTAAAACTCACCTTGGTAAAATGTTATATCTGTTGAGAAATTTGGATAATTGTGTTGACCAAATGTATCAAGTATCACCCTATAATAAAGTAATAAATATGTCTAAGTCTATCGAGTCTACAAATGTATAAGTTTCTAGGGCTTCGAATTGGGGATAATTGTTCGTTTGATTAATATTAAAAATATTCGCCAATTGAGAGAAATTTAGTAAATAAATAACCAAAAATCTTTTATAAGAATTTTAAGTTTAGGATGGTCACAATAATGTGTTTAAAGTATAAAAATAATTTTTACAAAATTATTTTATTTAAAATAGATTATTAAATCTATTTTTTATAAATTGCCAAACTTTAACTTTAATATTTAAAAATACTAAAATTAAAGAATTATTAGTTTAAAAATTATATTTCTGTTCTAAATATACAGAAATAATTTGTATAAAATTTTGGTGCAAAAATACCAAAAATTGGATTTATTATGATTTAATTATGATTAAATCTAACAACAATTGATTAAAAATATAAAATAAATGATTTTTCTAAATTAAAAATCATTTCAGTAAAGTTTACCATTGTACAAACATAGGATAATTTTTGTAGAAATTAATAAAATTGTTTTGATATTATAACGGATTTTTATAAATATAATAGTATAAAATTGATTTAATTATTATAAATATTAAATAAATGAATTTCAGAAAAATAAAAATTGTAGATGAAACTTTGACATCAGATTTGTTAAAAATAATTTTTTTAGAATTTATAACAAGGTTTTAATAATTAAAAATGAATTTACAAGTTTAAATGAAATATATATATAATTGATTTGTTTTTTAAAAAAATAGGTGAAAATGGGTGCCCAAGCTGGGACTCGAACCCGGCTGGCAAGGGTCATAAGTATCAGTCACAACCACTTGGCCTAGGCCTGTGGTTGTGATATAGATCTGTTTTAATAAAATAAATACACAATGAAAAATCAGTTTTATCCCCAAATTCATAGCCACGAACCCTAGATTTCCCAATCGAACGATTTACCCAATGTTAATCTAATTAAGCATAGGGTAAACGCTGTGTAGGTTCCGATTAACAATTCCCACAAGAATAATTATACTCACAGTGTTGTTTCGTTGATGAATGCCCGGTCAAACTACGATGAGAATGATAATTATCAGGGTGATTCAGAACGATTGGAGGTTAAGAGAGATATGAGAGCGAGTTGTGAATGATCGTAGGTGGTCTATTTATACTGAGGATCAAAGGGTTTGGTTAATTGGAAGGTTTGACCACGATTTAAGTCATACGCGTATAATTAATGAATTGGTCAACGATTGATTGTAATTTGACGTGTAATCGAGTCATATAGGACCGGTAATCATGTAAATTTACCATGTATGTGTGTTTGTTTGAGAATCAAAAGGTTTGAAAAGAAAAAAAAATATAATATCTACTGCTGCTGCTGAATCGCGAACCAGGGAAAAGAAGAAGGGGCCAGATTTAAAAGGGGTTAAATATATATTAGGTTGGGATTAAACCAACTAAAGGGTTGTGGCCCAGCTGGTTCGTGCGTGTGCTTGTGTGTGTGGTGACTCGGGTTCGAGACCCGGGTGGAACAACATTCCTTTCTTTTTTATAAGAACTGTAAAAAGGGAAGGAGGGAAGGGGTTGCTGTTGGGCCGGTTTTGCTTGGGCCTAAGGTGGTTTGGGCTTCGGCTGGGTGGGCTCAAGAGGTAGAAGGTTAGTGGGTTTGGCTTGGTTTGTTGGTTGGGTTAATGTTTAACCAACTAGTTTTTTTTTTTTTTTTTTTACATATAAAATCTGAAATTTATTTTTAATATTATTATTATTATTATTATTATCATATATATATGTATGTATATATATATATATATAAGTTGTGTAGTCGTGAAATAAAACTTAGGCACGTTATGTAAATAATATACGTTTCATAATTTGAAATTTTTGGCGATGTTACAAACATCATCAACACGGAAATTGTTCCAAATATGGTCGATTAAATCCGAACAAAGGTTGGCGTGCACAGTAGTATCCTGTAACGCCCACCTGTTCGATTCTTGTTGTGCCTCGTCAACCGGCTCGATATTCTCTTCAACGTCATTTGGGTCATACTCACATATCGTGCGGCCTTCATTTTCGATTATCTAACACTCCAACCGATGGTGGAATCATTGAGGTGTCACGTAGTGACGATTGTTCAATAGCTCATGGACTAAAAGTGTAAATTTGAATACATTGAATTGAATAATTTATTACATTGAAAGGAAATTACAGGATACAATAGTTCTAAAGTGACAAGTCTAGCTAAAACACAACGAAGTAAAAACATAAATATAATCCAAAAGCTTAAAAGAAGCGTCTCAAAACAACCTGAAACATGTTTGAAAATAGTATATGTCAATATAAAAATGTATTGGTGAACATACCCTGTTTGAATACATATAGTAGAAAAGGTGTTTAGCAATTCATGTGTGTTACCATTTGCAATTATGTAATAAGCAGTATCCGGGTCAAAACCAACCCTAACACAGTGTGACATGAAATTTATATATAGTATGTGCTATTGACAGTAATAATGACATACATAACAATGACCAAGGTCTCTCAACAGAGTCAACAAGGGGTATATACCATAGTACTATTTATTGATATGACAGGCCCAAATGGTTAATGATTTTGACAAGACATAGATAAACAATGACTAACATAAAGCAAACACACATGAGAATTGCATTAAGTGAAAGAAAACATTTAGTTATAAGGTACATGAGTAGCCCCAAAAGAGTAAAACATGAAAAAGGTGAAAGATATACTCACATTTGCTAAGCTAAATTATCCTCTAAGCGTTGTGAATGTATGTGACGCGAATCCCAAAGACTCAACCTAAAGTTTCAAGTTTCCAACATAAGTGTCTAAGCTTAAAAGAGTCTAAGGTTCCTAATCTAAGGCATCTAGGATGTCTAGTCTAAATTTGGGGGCTTTAAGTTTAATATAAGGATGAGGTACCAAAACAATTAAATAGTTTATCAGAATCTCAATACACGAATCCATAAGATAAATCGAGGGTATAACTTAGGTTCATATTACAAATATAACTAAGTTAAATAATAACGGTCATGATGAAATAAATAAATTTAATAATCTTAAACTATATTTATTCATATTTATTAAATTAAATATAAATAATTATATTGATTATTGATAAGATATGAAAGATAATGAATAATTGAGTTTACAAACTAGATATTTTTCGAGCTTGAAAAAAATAACGAATTTAACTCAGAAATATCTTATAATTTATATAAGTCTTTGATGAAATTATATGCTTGAAAGTTAATTTATTGCATAAAAATGAGATATCATATAAAGACATTATAAAACAGAGAAAAACTTATGTGAACATAATTCTAACATGATGAAATATTTTTACACAAATTTTCATGTTAAAATAATTAAATTTTGATTTTATATGATTTAAATATGACTAAAACCACATAAATTCAAATTAGTTGTAGGAGCAAGTCTACCAAGTTTTATAATTTTTTTGGATAAGAAATGAGTGAGTTGTGAATTTATAAGTTTCTATAAACTTTTAAATCAAAAATCCCCAAATCACTTAGAACACCCTAAACCCTAGATTATCCAATTGAAACCCTTAGAGACTATAATTGACAAATTAAACAGAGGACTATTGATCTACAAATATGAATGAAATATCATGCGAAAATAATTAGAAAAACTCACAACGTAGTTAGTCCAATTTGTAGAAATAAAAACCGAAAAAGAAAGAATATCAAGTTTCCAATTCGCCAATTACAAGAGCTTATAATCAAAACTTCAATTGCAGAAGTAATAGACTATAGAAGAAAGGTACGGGGGGTTTAATCGAATTGAAAGAATCGATTTAGAGGTGCAATGAGAATGGGTCACATAAGTGGGTTTTTATACTAGTTTTGGATCAATTAGCCATTAAAATTGGTAACACCATAAAGTCAGGTTTTAAGATTAATTGACTGTTTGACTGTGACTTTGACTACGACTTTGACTGTTTGACTGAGACTTTGACTATTCGACTGTCTCCGCGGACCGCGAGATCTAAAAAATCAATTTTTCTAATTTAATCAATTTTAAGTTCCGGACTTCTTTCCTTCGGTTTCTAAGTTGTTTTTAGGACCAAAAATTAAGGGTTTTGAGTATCAAGGTCTAAAACATACATGCTCGTGTGTAGATGTGAGTATAAAACGTGCATAATTGTACTTATAAAAATTATAAGTTTTATTAAATTGTGACTTTTGGTCCTATTAAAATACGAGAGTTAAAAATGAAAATTTTGAAATAGTTGAGGGACCAATTATTCACATTTATGAAAAGTGAAGGGTGCAGGTTGTCACAAATTATCATAGTATGTAGTATCGTACAAGCATACAAAATATATCTCAAGTTTTCTGGATGCCATGCACGTGCGGGCCATCCAATAACATGCCATTTCCCATTTAACACACTGAATAACCGTTCGACATCTTTTCTCGCCGATTCTTGGCACTTCGCAAACTTTTTCCTTTTCTCATCCGTGGGAATTGGTATCGCTTTCAAAAGAGATGATAATACTCATGCTTATATTCTACCCCGCTGAGCACCAAAGAATCCTCAGGACCGGTACCTCTAAACATGTGGCCGAAAACCATGGATCTTGCTAGAACATTTAAATCATTACATGAACCAGCAATTTCGAAGAATGCATGCCAAATCCAAAGGTCTTGTGAGCAAACGGATTCTAGAATAATTGAAGGTTCTCCCACGTCACCCGCGTAAACTGCCCTTTCCATGCAGTGGGGCAATTACGCTATGGCCAATGAGTGCAATCGATGCTTCCAAGCATGCCAGGAAAGTCGTGTCTCTCTGCATGGCGTGCTTAGATCATTTCGATGTCCTTCTTCGTTGGCCTACGCAAGTAAACTTTGCTATATAACTTCACGATATCTTCGCAAAATCGATACAAGCACTCCCGACTCATTCTAGCAGACATCCTTAAGTATTCATCCCATGAATCACTAGCAGTCCCGTACGCAATTGACGAAGTGCAGAAGTGCATTTTTGTAGCGTCGTAAAACCTCGTTTTCTTCTAGAATCATATCGTAGTGTGAAAAACTCATCATAATTAGCCAAGTCATTGGCAATTCATTGGAACAATCGGCGACTCATTCGAAAGCGACGCTTAAATAGTTCGTCAGTGTATACACAGTCCTCAGCAAAGTGACTAGTCAGCCACCAAACGATCATTTGCACCTTAAATTAAAATAAAAAGTATAAGAAATAAAATATAATAACATAAATAAATTTTAAAAATATAAGAAATGAAATATAATAACATTAACAAATTTAAAAAGTATAAGAAATAAAATATACCCTCACGATCTCTGTTTAATGCGGCGCTCCTTGTTTTTTGTTCCGAAGTTGTTTCGTCGTCACTGTCATTTACAAACTCCAAGAGAACTTTTGTCGTCTCAACCATCGCGCCCACGAAAAAATTGACAGGTGATCCATTGTAAATAAGTTGTCGGATGCGGAGTACCGAGCTCTTCCTAGACTCAAGTCGGATCATTGTCCTATGTTATTGAAAACGGAATCGAGGAATTTTGGCCCGGAGCCTTTCCTTTTTTTAATTCTTCGTTGGATAGAAGTGATTTTGATGGGGTTATTAAATTGGCGAATGAGGAGTATGTGGTAACGCGATTGCCGGATATAAACATTATGTTGAAATTCAAGTTTTTGAGAAACTGTTTTACTAAATGGAAACATGAAAGACTTAAAGCGGAAACGGAGGAGCAATCAAGGTTGCAAGTGGAATTGTTAGAATTGGATGATATCGTTATGGATCGCGAGTTAGTTGAGTCCTAGCAATGGGTAATGCAAGAGATCAAAAGACGTTTATATGAGCTGGACGAGATTAGATTCAACGATTTAAAAAAAAGGCGCGGAATAATTGGGCTAAATTTGGTGACGACAATACAAGTTTCTTTCATGAAAGTATCAACAAAATTTGTTTAGCAAATTCCATTTCGGGGATCTCGAAATTTAAGGAGGTAGAGGTAAGGCCAAAAGTCCACTGTGCAAATTTGAAGAAACTTTCTGTGAGCAATTCGGAATTTTTAGTAGCTCGCTTTTCAAGTGATGAGGTTAAAGAAGTGGTTTTCTCATGTAGGGATGATAAGGCTTCGGGTCCAGATGGTCTAAATTTTATTTGTTAAAAAGTATTGGAGCTTGTTCGCAAGAGACTTATAGGTGTGAGTTCGTCGTTCATCACGTTGATTCCGAAGGTTAAAGATCCTACGGGATTGGGTGATTATAGGCCTATTAATTTAATAGGAGTGATTAGTAAGGTGATTTCCAAGTTATTGGGGAATAGGTAGAGGATGATACTGAACGAGTTGATATCAGAGACCCAGTCGGCTTTCATTAGTGGAAGATATATTCTTGATGGTCCGTTGAATATTAATGAAATTTTATCTTGGGCTCGGGTTATGGAAAAGAGGTTGTTTCTTTTAAAAATTGATTTTGAAAAGGCGTATGATAATGTTCATTGGAATTTTTTTTATTGATATAATGAGACAGATGGACTTTCCAGAGAGATGGTGTACTTTGATTTACGGTGTATTATGTTTGGCTAGGTCATCGATCCTAGTGAATGGATCACCAACTTTTGAATTTCAATGCTCTAAAGGTATTCGGCAAGGTGATCCTCTATCTCCTTTCTTATTCGTTTTCGTTATGGCAGGTCTTTCTAGTTTGTTTAGTAGAGCTAAACAAATTGGGGTGTTCGACGGAGTTCAGTTACCTAACGGGGGGCCAAGTGTAACACAGTTATTGTATGCGGATGACGCGATGGTGTTGGGTGAGTGGAATGATATAAGCCTCAAGAATGTTATGAGAATATTGAGGGTTTTTAACTTATGTTTGGGTTAAAAATAAATGTACAAAAATCATGTATATTCGGATGTGGTGTGATGCAAGACGAGGTTAATGTGAAAGCGCAACAGATGAAGTGCAAAGTTGGGGAGATACCGTTCCCTTATTTAGGTGTCAACGTTGGTGCCAACATGAATCGAATTTCTAATTGGGAGCCAATGAAGGAGGTGGTTCGCACTAGACTCTCTATTTGGAAATCGATGGTGTTGTCTATTGGTGGACGGGTTACTTAAAAAAATCGGTATTGGAGAGCTTACCGACGTATTATTTTTCTATTTTTAAAGCGCCGATTGGAGTTGTTAAAGACTTGGAAGCTTTGATTAGAAAGTATCTTTGGGGTGGGAACGAGGAATATAGAAAGCTCCATTGAATGGGGTAGGACAAGGTCATGTGTACGAAGAAGAATGGCGGTTTGGGATTGAAGCGTTTGGATACTAGTAATAGTGCGCTTTTGCTCAAGTGGATTTGGAGATATAGAGTGGAGAGTTGTTCTTTATGGAGGAAGATTATTCTCACACCACGTCAATGGCGGAAACACGTGGTGCAACGCTCGAAAGCATATCAAAGTCAAGATTAACACAAACTATATTTAATTAGAAAAGATCATTATATTAACATGTCGCAAAAAGTACCTTGTTTCAAATATTCCACAAAACAACAAACATAAAGTTTCAACATGGGGTGTTTTCGTCTATATCCCAACCCAATGATAAAAATAGATGAACCCCCGACAAGTGACCGACATCCCGTATTCCACCGTACTAGCCGCATATCTATTCAGCACTTATTTACATGAAAGATATGTTTTAAAAGACGTCAATATATAAAATATTGGTGAGTTCACAGGTTTTAGTTCCATAACAACAACATTTAACAACAACATTTTAACAACAAAAACATGTGCGAAACGAACACAAGTAGTGACCTTTGTAAAAGTAGCTAACTCCTACAAACTATGACGAGCAATCCCTTGAGCCCATAACCAAACCAACACTAATAATAATGTCCCGCAAGCAGAAGTTGTTTCTCGGTAAATAACAACGTAGTTCAAAATACGTGCACCCCAGGCATACACAGTTGCATAATCAACGCTATCGATTAGGGGTGGGCCTTGTCAGGCACCAATAGCGCTATCCAAATATTCCTTCGGTTCTAGATTTCAACACACTGAACACACGAGTAAATGGTTACAGTAGCGAGGACTCACCCCGAGTGGTGTATAAATAACAAAACCCAAGTACTCATCATGCCACTTATCACGTTTTAACTTTTGAAAACATTTTCTCATGTAAAACATTTGACATTTAAAGCACTTGACATGTAAAAACATTTGACAAAACATATCTTTCCCCCAAACAAAACCAGTAAAAAGGGGCCGTGAAACTCACCTTGATTTCCCTGCTTACCTAGAAAACAAAGCCTGAAGCTTTTACCAACTTCCTCGTGCCCTAATTACCAATAACGGACACCTTAAAAGTCTATCATATATAAACCTAACGTATTTTCCGGTTTAAAGATAGTTTATTCAACTATCTAGGCTCGTGTGTACTAACTCGAGTCTTAAGCGTTTAACTCGACGAACCAATTGTGACTTATCATAATTCATGTGTTAACATACGACATAGTACACAAGTTGCGCACCTGTTACTATTCGTGTGTAACCACATCGGACTATTCCCACGAAGTGTATAAAATATCTCGAGCCGTAGCTCGTCTCGTAAGTCGGATAAATGTAGTTGCCTTGTATAATTATTTTTTGAAAATATACTTTAAAGATACATAATTGTAGTTATTTACATCGATTAATAACAATTGTCACATCTTTTCCCGAATGCGAGTATCTTACGAATCTCAAGACTTTGCTTTTTATAAATGGTTTTCCAAATGAAACCAAACGTTTATACATCTTTTTAATCCAACAACAAACGTCATTTAGTTAGTAATAACCTTTAAAACTCGACATATTTGACGCTTTGTAAAAAAAACATATATATGTTTTGAATATATTGTCCGGGATTTGCTTATTATTTGTCACAAATAATTATTGTCAAAACGTCGCGGTTTTATATAAATACATTTACTGAGACACTTGGAAAAGTTATTTTTAAAAGCATATACGATAACATTAACTAAGTTGCGCTTCGGATTTTTGTAAATTTTGGCAGAGTCTCCTCTGTTTTTGTACAAACCAGACAACACAAGTCGTCTTCAACTTCCCAAAATCAATTTCAAAACACAAGACAATGAATTTATTTATCCGCAATTCCATTTCACGACACTTATACGTTTCGATGATTATATAATTTACACTTGTATTAATATAACTATATAGTCCAACAACAACACAAAGTCATGCTTCATTAACAAACTATGATTCATATTTGTCGTTTTATATATTTTCAGTTCATTTCGCGAGCTAAAACAATTTTCGTTCGTATCTTATAGTTTATAATTACGTATTAATGAACGAAAACAATAGTGGATACGAACTAATTATACCGAATATACGCATGCCACGACACCGTCTCGCACGACCTGCTGACCGAGCCAGACTTTGGCCGGAGTTGACTCGTGCTTGCCCGTACCCGAAATCTGATCCGTGAGCAAGGTCGAGCAGATCTGGCCCAGATCTGACCGAGACTACCATCCTTGACCCACGACTAGAACTCGAAAACAAGACGCGAACCGAGCCAGATCTGACCCGAACCAGATCTAACCCGAACACGAACCCCACACTCGAACCAATCCCTTGACCTGAAACCCTTGTGTCCAACGCCTTGAACCACCATAATCCGTCGGACCACAACCTACAACCATCACTGTAAATAACCACCATCCCGAGCCACAACCAACTCACCATCGGACCACCAATGCTCGCCACCTACCACAACCCGACCACAACCTTCGGCCATTCAAAGGCACCCGAACCCAGCTGTTGAGACCCAACACCAACATAACAGGCCGCCTCCACCTCACAAACCACTCGAAACCCCAAGATCTAACCTGATCGGCCACCATTCAACCTGTACCACCACCACACGTCACCTTCACAACCGAGATTCAACCCAAAACCACCGTGATAAGCAACTTAATCGGGCCATTCCCCTCAAAACCGTCACCTACAAACCTGAACCCACCACCACCGGTCATTTTCTGCCTCAAAACCACCTCCAACCACCACTGACAACACCACCTCCACAGCCACGACTGTTTTCTGGGCTGAAACCATTCACGCCGCCACCACTGGAGATGGTGGTGGTCGGCCGTCGGTGAAACCAGAGAGGAGGAGGTGCGACATGGAGAAAGGTTAGAGAGAGAGAGTAGGGTTTCGGGGGGTGGCTGCAGGAAATGAAGAAGAAGGAGGAGGTTATTGGGTTTTATAGTTAGGGTTTGTGTTAGGTGGGTTAATACCGTGTATATGAACCCATAATAACGTATTATGACTCGGTTTGTATTTCAGTTCAATAATTAATTACAAAATTAGTCGGTTTCGTTTGATATAAAAAATAACACTAAATCGAGCAATTTGATTATTATATTCGTCACCCGACGCGTGAAGCCAGAACACGCGTTAAAATCGCGTTCATTGATCCGGTCGCGGTTTCCTTCATTATAACGATCCGTTTACTTTCGAAACTAAACAAATGACATCATTTGTAATAAATAAGTATTCCGAAAGTTCTATAAAAGTTAAAACCTCGCATTTCGACGTCCGGTTCCCACGTCGGTTCCACTCCGCGTTATCCAAAACGCTGCGTTATTTATCGTTGTTCACGCCGATTTCACACCTGATCACGTCAATAGCAAATACGTGTCGTATTTACATCGAAGAACCTTACGTTAATCTAGTTTGACGGATTTTTACTGATGTAAGTTAGTTAACGTTAATTACGCGAAGTCTTTCTTTAAAGGCTTCTACGAACTTTGAGAAGGACATCGTACGACTCGTAACGGCTCATTATATCTTTGTTAACCTTAAACCATGTTAATTATTCGAAAACGTGATTAGAATCACGTTAATCGTTGTACAAAATTTGCCGGTTATCACATTTTCCCCTCGTTAAGAGAATTCCGTCCCGGAATTCAGTTCAAGTCATCTGATACATTAGTATCCTTGAACAGGGCGGGATGTTTGCGACTCACGCGATCTCCTCTTTTCAAAGTGAACTCAGGTTCACGCTTAGCGTTCTAACGAACACAATATCATGAGCTGGCTACGACCGAGCTCTTGGATTTCACAATCCGGCACATATATTGGTTTTCCCGAAATAGTAGAGCTTCGCGTCAACCTGAATTCCATCGGTCGAGGAATTGACAATGCTTCCTCAGGCCAGACTTGCGGGATTTATCAAGAGTCTCACTAAACTCTTGCGATAGTTCGAGCTTACTCGTTGCGAGATTAATATTAACCGATATCTCCGTGCCGCTGGAATATCAAGAATTTGGCCTACTACAATTTTCATGCTCGTCAACACCCTCTTAGGGTGTAACTCTTAGTGGAAACCCATTACCCGTTTGAAGTTCTTAAGGCCCGCGCCTTGCCCGTATAACTTCTCAATAGGTTCGCATCTCATCCAAGCAGTCTCAAATCTGCAAGATTTATTGGCCATCTCTCGAACAACTCAAACCAGATTATGTGTCTATCTCCGTCTGTCATTCAACGTACTAGAGATGTACACGAATGCCCTCCAAAGGGCCTTGAGCTGTACACCCCGGACGCTGGGGTGATAATTCCTATCACAGGAAATTCTGGCGATGAAGCACACGAATTTGATTTGCCACAGACATCAATCGTATCACACGGGACACTTCCGTCAAGGCCATTCAATTCGTTCGTTCGAGAATGATAAGCCATACTCATTTCAATTTGAGCATCCCATTCTTGCGCTGGAGATTCGGCGAACCCTAAGGTAGGATGACTACTAAAATCCAATATTATAAAAGTTGGCATCTAGTATCTAGCTACAACCCTCCAAGAGTGTAGGTGGCTATCCATATGCCCCATATTGTAACTACAAATAAGTAAAGGGTGAGAGGGTTTCATACGACAATCAGTCATTGCTCACATCACATCACAGCCACAGGACGCCTCAGACGACATGACCATTAGATCCGCTCATTCAAATCTCTCTAACCGAGTGATCTTATCAGATCACAGAGCAGTCGACATTCTCGACGGCACTCAAGGTTGTTTGTAGTAGCGGTTGGTATTCCCGTGTCCTCACATGGACAGGAATCCACTATGTACTAACTTACAACCTTTCGCATGAGCGATTGTGGTTAATGATACTAGGGAGCCTAGTATGGACTGATTGAGGTCGAAAGCTTTTGCGTCACTTTCAACCTTCAGTTCCCAAATACTAAACAGTGTATATCCAACACACGGGCCGTACAACTCCATAATCCGCAAGAATTAAAAGTCGACTTAAACACAAATGTGTCTAGAGGCTCGCATCACCTCATCACATTGGTCAACACGGGAATGATGTATATGAATCATCATGATATGGTTGCCGCAACAAACAGGGGACAGGGTTTCGACAACATCTCGACACTCTGGTCTCCACCGAAATAGTATACAGAGCACCGGTTGCTACCCAAAACAAGGGTATCCAGTAATTGTCCTGTTATATGTGCCTCACGGGCAATAACGTCCTATCAGTATTAGCAACCTAGTAAGTCAATTCTGAATAATACAGGCCACTCGCCCTCGAATTGACTATCAGATCCTATGCAGAGATCTGAGTGTAAGGAGTCCTGAAACCGGAACCCTCACTTGCCGAAGGTTCCATCTTTTCGGGATCTTTCAAGGTAAGAGGTGAAATCGAGTCATAGATGAATGCATTTGGCATAGATTTCACGTTTGCGGCTTGACGTTTTCATGCGCCAAAGTCGTTACTCAAAACAAACCAACGACTGAGATTGTACCACAAGCAATAGTCTTGAGCCTTCCCATAAAGCATCCCATTCAACGACTCAGGTAGTCACACATATGGGTGCAATATGTAAGCTTTCAAGCTCATCCTGTTTAGTCAGGTGCTAAATGCACTAACCTGGAAGCTCACATTACTATGGTGTCTCCAACAATGTATGTCAAAGACAGGGGATTTTGCTCTAGCGCAAGCAATGCTGCTAAAGGATAACTGGGAAGACCAATATCGACTCAAGGTCGAAAAGGTTCCACTATCCCAAGAATCTACACAACGATACCAAGACAAGATAAACGTACCATCAGAGGAATAACAACATTAATCAAAGGGCTGAGTTGATTGACCATCTCATAACGGTAGGGTAGCACCCTTATATATGCCCCTCAGGATCCAGGGTTTCATAAAACCTCCGAATCATGTACCAGGGACTTCACCAATGCACGCGCATGGGTGGGTCCACAATGGTATTTCCATAATCATCAGCACGACACGTTGGCAGGTATAACATCAAACGAACCCAGTAGGATGAGCAATAAATGAGTTGAGTCTTTCAATTCTTGCTAGTCCCAAAGGTATGGGTTATAATATCGCTCACCATCACTCGATACCTTCGGGGTTCGAAACGCATTCGAAACCCCTTATCACAAAGACGAGCCTCGCCTCGTCATGTGTGGATCATGGGATTTCTTTCCGACATGATTCGAGTGTGATTAGTTGACCAAAATGCGCGTAAAGGTTAAGGCTGGACATGGCATCACTGATGCCTTAGATTTTGAAGAAGTAATGCTCGAAACGTGTGAGCATATAAAGAGATCGACACATGATTCGGTCAATTACTCAAAGGACCACGAGATTCGGACTTTAGGGGGATGCACGTGCTAACACTAAGACTATAGTGTCTTAGTATGACTCCCGGAAAGTCCGTTAGACACCCAAAATCCCACATTATCTATATTGACACCACACGATCAAATTATCAGAACAGTGACGTCAACGAGGGGTTGAGGTGATGTCTTTATCCCGAGGGAACCAAGAGTGAAACAAACGACAAGTTATCACATCATCAAGTCAATCCAACAACTGTAGCAATACGTCCACGGCACATCACGGCAGTAGGGACAACACGACAATGAAAGCAACACGTCCGCGAAACACATCAAGGGAATACTGCATCGGGAGTAGCACAACCACAGACATGCATCATCGACAGCGCAACGCACCCACATGGATACGCAGTCGGCAAAACTGTGCAACTACAAGAATGCACAATCGCTAGGGGTAACACCACAATATAAATTCACGACAGCAGGATAGCACACAACCTATCGAGTCCACTATACATAACTACAAGAAGCTCCATTACGGTGAGCATGCACCCTGGTGCGTTTCAGCTCACTTATGGTGGTGGAATCCTTAATCGTATCCTCAGCCACAAACCTATACTCCATAGGCTCATTGGTAGGAACGATTGGGTCAATAAGGGCATCCGTCATCATAAAAGAAATGGGAACGATGGGTTCCACATAATTTAGCAGACTTATCAAGCGGATATCGTTCTTAGGGAGAATGACCGAAGGCTCGATATAAGTCACTCGAATAATGGCAATTGCAGCATTGACAGACTCAACCCAAGCCTGAGAACCATCGTTAGTATTAGTCTTGGCAGGAGCCCAAGAAAAGGTAACGAGTGGTTCAACGAAAGTCTCAAGGAAAATGGAGTTAACAACAACGAACTCCACCGGGACATTGACATGGTCATAGCAGCTTAGCAAGAGTCGTAGAGACGTCTATGTCAATGACAGTGACCTTAGCAGGAGCCTTCGAACAACAGCAACATCAAACTTGACAAAAACCATAGAAACATCCTCAACACACTCGGCATGAGCTACACACTCAGTCTCGACGACATGATTCGCTTGGGCCATAGAACAATAACAGCAGCAGCAACATCAAGCTCGGTGGGAGCCTTAGACTCGTCGTAGTTATTAGATGTGTGGTAAGTAGTATCCATAGGACCTAGAAACCAACCAACATCTTTCCCCCATATCAAAGATAGTGGTCACAACGAGAATAGCAGCAAGTAGAGGTAGAAGGATCATGATTAATCGAGACACCACGACAAAATGGAAATGATACCGAATCTGACGGACTAGCCGGGTCGTCCTTCTCACTAGGGTTCTCTTCTATGTTCTCATGGCACAAGCACCGACAGTCATCTGATTATGCGCTTTTTCCGTCATCTAAGCGAGGCCGATGGACTTTCTTCCTGATAGGCCACGAGGTGAGAGTATCGAAACACGACAAGAGATTAGACAGGTCACATTGGCCATAACGAATGGATCTCACAACCTTATTTTACCAACCATCGAGATGAGGGGACATAATGTCTCAGTATCTACAGGGACTGATGGAAAACGCTTCTCATCAGTTGTTGCCCTAATAGATAACTAGTCTCGTCGCTTTGATGAGGGTGGCTAACTTTCAACATTTCAACAAGAGCAATGGGATTGTCGTACCACGAATAATTTAATTTAACAGAATAACATGACCGCTCCCAGCAGTCAGTCATTTGAGCTTCGAGGGGATCTCAATGTCAGCAAAAGGCGTCTTGCGACATTTGGCAACTACGAAAAACACACTTTACGATTACGGCTCCCGGAGTGTGGTTTCACTCCCCAAGTATTATGACCGATTTAGACATAGCATACGCATCGAACATACCCGGACGTTCACTTATTCGAGTAAGACTACCTCGAATTATCTTCTGGAATACGATCCACTGTTATTATAAGGGGTGTTGTACCACACGTGAACACTCCAGACATCGAGCAGTGGCTTCCTATGGGTTAATCGTATGCACTTTCGAGTGAGTCCATAGACAAACACCGGTTGGGGCTTACTGTTCCACTACACGCCGTCATCATAACACTGGCAAACGCTGCCGCGGTCGTGATCAGTAGCCGAAATTTTTGACATCATCGAAAATTAGCAAAACCCTATGACTTGCAGATGTGCAATACGGCTGGCTGATTTCACAATCAATCCACAACCACATAGGAACAACCACCATTGTCGATTCAGGCGAGGGCTATCGAGCCTTATAGATAATAATGATTAAGCCTCTTAACTCAGCAACGTCGATTACGTCCTCCAATTGGAGAAGGAACACCCGATCATTGAAGACAACTTAGGCATGAGTTAGATCGATAATGACTTACTCACAGTAACAACACAACAGCACACGGGCCACGAGTCTCAATACTGATCCACACGGGGTCCCGTGCTCAAAACGCACTAGTTTTGCAGGGACGCACCCTAGGTCTTCACTGGGTTCCAGGTTTAGCATTCCATGTATCATACTAGACATTCATCTCTTCGGTAGGCAGTGCATTCTCATACGTCCGTTCCTTTGGAAGAACTTTGTGGTGAAGACATTCAACTCCTATACAAGGAAGTTATCGCCTCTCGTCCCTATCCGATGTGAGGGTTTACGTCAGATTACTCATATGAATAGACGTTCGAGCTCTTATGTGTTTGTACCTTAGAGGTAATGTCGAAGAAAGCTCATTAGGTTAGCTAGGATCGAAATCAAGGGACATCGACAAGACCTCCCTTTTAACCCGTTGGCCAACCAAAAGCTAAGACTGATCCTAAAGAACAAGAACAAACAAGACAAGGAGTGATCACCAAACCCGGCCCTAGCGCCCACCAAGGTTACCGTGCATCACAAGTTATTATTACGTGTGCACCCGTAATGATAATCTGCGTTGCCTGGTAATTTCGGTGCCTGCTAGTTCTGAGCTTCCTGATCCCAAAAACAAAGAATCCATACAACAAAATACCAAGACTAGCTTCGCCTTCACGACATCAAAAACACGACAACGTCCATTAGCGCGATAGAGGTTAGTCCTTCCGATCATCTCGTCCGTAGGTAAGCGAGTGAGTTCATCGTAGACCACAGTGTCCTTCCTACTTGCTGGTACCGGCGATCGATACAAGAGTACGGACTTAGGTTAAGCGTGACACGACATTCTCACAAGCAAATATTTATACTATTCATATGCATTAACTAGCCCTAGTTAGAAAATCGGATCTCTACACAACATAAACATTACTATCCTTATTTTCTAACATTTCATATATTGACACACATGGCTAGTCGGTCGGAATTTCCCCTTGTACAATCCATGTACACTTTTCATTCTTTTCTAAAAATTTTACGTTGTGTTTTAGTTTTGAAAACTTTTGTTTTCGAGCCGAAACCGGTTATAGTCTAGATTTTCAAAGATACTAGTTCGCTATAACCTTGGCTCTGATACCATTCTGTCACACCACGTCAATGGCAGAAACACGTGGTGCAACGCTCGAAAGCATATCAAAGTCAAGATTAACACAAACTATATTTAATTAGAAAAGATCATTATATTAAGATGTCGCAAAAAGTACCTTGTTTCAAATATTCCACAAAACAACAAACATTGTAACACCCCAACCGATGGCGGAAACATCGGGATGTCACGTATTGATGATTGTTCAGTAGCTCATGGTAAATAATAAATTTCAATAATTGATTTAATTACATTACATACAATTGTTCTACAAGAATTTGTACATCAAAATGAATAATACTAAGTACACATCTTCAAGCATTAACTCTAATCTTCAAGCAAGCTATAACCTGAAACATGTTAAGTTTGAAAATATTTTGGGTCAACAAAAGTTGGTGAGAATTACATAGGTTTTGATAATTGAATAAAAACTTGTACAATTCGAGTGTCATGGCAAGTCTAGTCCATATGTGAAAACAAAACAATCGGGTAAATCGAGTGCATAATCAAACCTTGTGACTAGAATATTGTGGTCCATCCCATACGCTCATGGTTCACTCAATTATGTTATAAATTCGATAACAATCACCCACGCTACCTATGTAGGAGGTACACGTATCCGGGTGGGATTGTCAGTCCAATAGATCTATCATTGTATACCGTCAGCTGATCAATGTTAATGATTATGCTAGAATAATGTGCTTACCCTAGTAATGTTTAAGACATAATGCAACATAGAATAACACATAGACACTTATGATTGAATTGTAAATTGAATGTTGTAACATGTTTCACCCCAAAAAAAATAGTGAATGGAAAAAGGGGCTATGTAAACTCACCTGAAATTCACTGTATGAGTACTAGCAAGTAGCAACAAGTCTGAACTTGGATTAATTGAACTCTTGTATCTTATTACATATAAATGATGCCTTAAATTCTAATGCAATAAACTTGTCTCGTTTCTTAGTTGTAAAGATAGTTATTCAACTACCTAGACTCGTATTGTAAGCAATACGTGTCTTGATGAGTGTAGGATTTATCGAACCGATAGTAACTTGGTTTAGATTCTCGAAAATATATACGTGTGCATGGTTGTTTAAATAAATACTTCATTATAATATACGAAGTTGTATTTTGAAATTACTATTAAGGCAATATTTTGATTATAAAAAAAATATAACGTTTGTAACTCAACTTGGACGTTAATTCTTTTCGTAGTTCGGGTAGTGTGTATATATATATATATATATATATATATATATATTTCTAGTATTGTAAAGTAAGGTTTGCTAATAAAATTTAATTGCAATACGTAGCTTTAATTGTACAAAATGATAGATTTGACCATCCGATATGTTGCTTATATTTTATAAAAATTTGGGCAGAATCTCCTCTGTTTTTGTAAGAAACCGACAACTAATGTTGTCTATATTTTTCCAACAATCAATCGTCCAAAATTTACAATACACTTCATGATCTAACTAATCTTTTACTCGTGACAAGTGATTAACTTTCTAAAGCTAAAAATGAAAGTAAAACATACCCTTCGACAATTAATACATATATTTATATAGTTCGCCATTTAGATAATTCTTGTAAAAATATATATTGATGTAGGGTAGACGTTACTCGACTCGTCCAAGCTTAACAATAAGAATAATTATTTCCGTTATAAGTCGACTCAGTTCGTTTAACAATAAAAATAGTTTTTTTTTTGTTACAGCTCGGTTCGGTTCGCTTACACTTTTAGAATAAGTATTTATATACAATATACACAAAAAAATAAAAAAAATAAATATGAGAATAAACTAAGATCGTGGCGCGCGTTATACCTTCCATTAATAAGCTCGTGAACCGTCAAGTACCAGCCTCGAATCGAGTTGACTGATCTGACCCGGTTGACCCGGCTTGACTAAGTTGACCAGACTTTGACCTAAGTTGACCAGACTTGGCCCGAAAGAAAAAGAAAGCGAACAGGCCACAACCAAACGACACCGTTGTTGCTGCATCATAACCAAACGAAACCCAAAAGAAATAAGTCGCCAGAACAGATCCGGACTAGCAATATGAATCTGACCTAGAATCAACAATCCATCAACACCAACCATAGCTTGGTCTTCAGCCATCGTGACCATCTTCAGTCATCGAACTAGAACAGAGCCAAACTGTCCTTTTCCACCCAACCAAAAACGAAGGATAATAATGAGAACTCCGTAGCCAACGAACTCACCGTCGTTACTGTAGCCGCTACTAGAAACCACCACGAAAGGAAAAGGAACGAGGACTGTTGTTTGCTTGTCGTCAATCGAAAAAAAGAGGAGGGGAGTTTGGCGGGTGAAGGTGGTTGTTGGCGGCCCCCCGTCATCTAATTCAATCAGCGCCGCCACCACCAAACAAGGTGGGGTCGGCCGCTGCTTAAAGAGTGGGTGAGGGAGAGAGACGAGGGAGAGCAGAGAGATGGTTGAGATGCAATGGTGGCTTGAGTGGTGGTGTTATCATCTGACGGGTTCAATCGGAACCAAGGTCCGGTCATCGGACTGTAATGAGGGACAGAGAGAGAAGCTTGAATGTTGATGGTGTTAAGATTAAGTTTCGAAGCGAAGAAGGTAGGTGTTGAAGGTTTAAGGTAATGGTGGCTAGGGTTTGAGTCAAGAAGATGAAATGAGGAGGAGGAAAGTTAAGGTGATTATATACATAGGGTTTTGGTAGGTGGGTCAAGTGGTTGGGTACCGCGTATACGAGCCAGTTACTGGCTCGATCTCGTTTAAATTACATAACTTGTTTACCCGCTATAATAAATATTTCCCGTTATTTATATAAACCGACTTAAAACGAGTGGTTGGACTATATATTTGTCATAATATATTTTTAGTCGCGTTCAGAATTTACACGGATGAGTGTCGGTTTGCTAGTTTGTTATTATTTACGACGTGTTATTTGGCGAATTTAAATAATTAAATTTATTAATAACTAAGAATGTATTTCTTGTTAATGAGAAAATATTGTTAACGAAGTAACGAATAGTTTTATGAATAAATTATTATTATTATATTATTCGAGAAACTCTGGGCGTTACAAACATAAAGTTTCAACATGGGGTGTTTCCGTCTATATCCCAACTCAATGGTAAAAATAGATGAACCCCCGACAAGTGACCGACATCCTGTATTCCACCGTACTAGCCGCATATCTATTCAGCACTTATTTACCTGAAAGATATGTTTAAAAAGACGTCAATATATAAAATATTGGTGAGTTCACATATTTTAGTTCCATAACGACAACATTTAACAACAACATTTTAACAACAAAAACATGTGCGAAACGAACACAAGTAGTGACCTTTGTAAAAGTAGCTAACTCCTACAAACTATGACGAGCAATCCCTTGAGCCCATAACCAAACCAAGACTAATAATAATGCCCCGCGAGCAGAAGTTGTTTCTCGGTAAATAACAACTTAGTTCAGAATACGTGCAGCCCAGGCATACACAGTTGCATAATCGACGCTATCGATTAGGGGTGGGCCTTATCAGGCACCAATAGCGCTATCCAAATATTCCTTCGGTTCTCGATTTCTACACACACAACACACGAGTAAATGGTTACAGTAGCGAGGACTCACCCCGAGTGGTGTATAAACAACAAAACCCAAGTACTCATCATGCCACTTATCACGTTTTAACTTTTGAAAACATTTTCTCATGTAAAACATTTGACATTTAAAACACTTGACATGTAAAAACATTTGACAAAACATATCTTTCCCCCACACAAAAACAGTAAAAAAGGGCCATGAAACTCACCTTGATTTCCTTTCTTAGCTAGAAAACAAAGCCCGAAGCTTTGACCAACTTCCTCGTGCCCTAATTACCAATAACGGACACCTTAAAAGTCTATCATATATAAATCTAACGTATTTTCCAGTTAAAAGATAGTTTATTCAACTATCTAGACTCGTGTGTACTAACTCGAGTCTTAAGCGTTTAACTCGACGAACCGATCGTGACTTATCATAATTCATGTGTTAACATACGACATAGTACACAAGTTGCGCACCTCTTACTATTCGTGTGTAACCTCATCGGACTATTACCACGAAGTGTATAAATTATCCCGAGCCGTAGCTCCTCTCGTAAGTCGGATAAATGTAGTTGCCTTGTATAATTATTTTTGGAAAATATACTTTGAAGATACATAATTGTAGTTATTAAAATCGATTAATAACAATTGTCACATCTTTTCCCGAATCTGAGTATCTTACGAATCTCAAGACTTTGCTTTTTATAAAAGGTTTTCCAAATGAAACCGAAAGTTTATACATCTTTTTAATCCAACAACAAACATCATTTAGTTAGTAATAACCTTTAAAACTTGACATATTTGACGCTTGGTAAAAACTATATATATTTATATATATATATATATGTGTGTGTGTGTGTGTGTGTGTTTTGAATATATTGTCCGGGATTTGCTTATTATTTGTCACAAATAATTATTGTCAAAACGTCGCGATTTTACATAAATACATTTACTGAGACACTTGAAAAACTTATTTTTAAAAACATATATGATAACGTTAACTTAGTTGCGCTTCGGATTTTTGTAAATTTTGGCAGAGTTTCCTCTGTTTTTGTACAAACCAGACAACACAAGTCGTCTTCAACTTCCCAAAATCAATTTCAAAACACAAGACAACGAATTTATTTATCTGCAATTCCATTTCACGAGACTTATACGTTTCGACGATTATATAATTTACACTTGTATTAATATAACTATATAGTCCAACAACAACACAAAGTCACGGTTCATTAACAAACTATGATTCATATTTGTCGTTTTATATATTTTCGGTTCGTTTCGCGAGCTAAAACAATTTTCGTTCGTATCTTATAGTTTATAATTACGTATTAATGAATGAAAACAATAGTGGATACGAACTAATTATACCGAATATACGCGCGCCACAACACTGTCTCACACGACCTGCTGACCGACCCAGAGTTTGACCGGAGTTAACTCGTGTTTATCCGTACCCGAAATCTGATCCGTGAGCAAGGTTGACCAGATCTGACTCGGGTCTGACCCGAAACTACCATCCTTGACCCACGACTAGAACTCGAAAACAAGACGCGAACCGAGCCAGATCTGACCCGAGCACGAACCCCACACTCGAACCAATCCCTTGACCTGAAACCCTTGTGCCCAACGCCTTGAACCACCATAATCCGCAGGACCACAACCTACAACCATCACTGTAAACAACCACCATCCCGAGCCACAACCAACTCACCATCGGACCACCACTGCTCGCCACCTACCACTACCCGACCACAAACTTCGGCCATTCAAAGGCACCCGAACCTAGCTGTTGAGACCCAACACCAACATAACAGGCCCCCTCCACCTCACGAACCATTCGAAACCCCTAGATCTAACCTGATCGGCCACCATTCAACCTGTACTACTACCACAAGTCACCTTCACAACCGAGATTCAACCCAAAACCACCATGATAAGCAACCTAATCGGGTCATTCCCCTCAAAACCGTCACCTACAAACCTGAACCCACCACCACCAGTCATTTTCTGCCTCGAAACCACCTCCAACCACCACTGACAACACCACCTCCACAGCCATGACTGTTTTTCTGGGCTGAAACCATTCACGCCGCCACCACCGGGATGGTAGTGGTCGGTCGGCGGTGAAACCAGAGGGGAGGAGGTGCGATATGGAGAGAGGTTACACTCTGTTCGAGAGTTTCATTAAAGGATGGAAGAGAAAGGATTGGAAAGGAAGTGGGAAAAAAATGTGTTCCAGAGTTTTTTGTAGGAGGGAAAGGGAGGGAATGAGAGGGATAATAAAGAAGATTTTAGTGTGATTTTTAATCTTTCCAATTTGGAAGGAATTGAAGAGAAGGGAAGAGAATGGAGATCCTTTCTCTTCCCTCCTTTAATGAAACTCGGGAACACAGCGTTAGAGAGAGAGTAGGGTTTCGGGGGGGGGGGGGGGGGTGGCTGCAGGAAATGGAGAAGGAGGAGGAGGTTATTGGGTTTTATAGTTAGGGTTTGTGTTAGGTGGGTTAATACCGGGTATACGAACCCATAATAACGTATTATGACTCGGTTTGTATTTCAGTTCAATAATTAATTACAAAATTAGTCGGTTTTGTTCGATATCACAAATAACACTAAACCGAGCAATTTGATTATTATATTCGTCACCCGACGCGTGAAGTTAGAACACACGTTAAAATCGCGTTAATTGATTAGGTCGTGGTTTCCTTCATTATAATGATTCGTTTACTTTCGAAACTAAACAAATGAAATTATTTGTAATAAATAAGTATTCCGAAAGTTCGATAAAAGTTAAAACCACGCATTTCGACGTCCGGTTACCACGTCGGTTCATCCCCGCGTTATCCAAAACGCTGCGTTTATTATCGTTTTTCATGCCGATTTCACATCTGATCACGTCAATAGCAGATACGTGTCGTATTTACATCGAATAACCTTACGTTATTCCAGTTTGATGGATTTTTACTGATGTCAGTTCGTTAACGTTAATTACGCGAAGTCTTTCTTTAAAGGCATCAAGGCTTTTACGAACTTTGAGAAGGACATCGTACGACTCGTAACGGCTCATTATATCTTAATTAACCTTAAACCTTGTTAATTACTTCGAAAACATGATTAGAATCACGTTAATCGTTGTACGAAATTTGCCGGTTGTCACAATTATTGATGCGCTTCATATTTCTAAGAGGAAAGGTGGAGGGTAAAGATCTTAACGATTTATTAGTGGGCAAGTTGGGAGATGGGAGAAGTATTCGGTTTCGGTTTGATAGGTGGATAGGAGAGGAGATGTTAAAAGATAGGTTTCCTAATTGGTTTAAGTTGGAGAAAGATAAGATGGTTGTGGTAGCGGATAGATGGGTGGGTTGAAATCAACAAGGGACCGATTGTGTTTTTTGGGATAGAGTTAATAAGGAGGCACATGTAATGTTGTGGCCGAGAGGATTTCATGCTTCAGTTTGATGGAGTCGATGGTTTTATCCTCAGTTTCGGATGGATGGAGTTGTACTCCGGATGCTTCGGGCATTTATTCTATGAACGCGGCAAAAAAATGGCTTAGCAAGATGGAACAAAGATCAGAGTTTGTACTAGATTGGTGCAGTTGGATTCCCTCAAAAGTTAATATCTTTGTATGGCGTGCGGAGATGGATAGAGTCGCCACTACTGCGGCTTTAGAAAGACAGAATATTCTTGTTTCAAAGAAAGAGTGTGTGTTTTGCGATCACCTTAGCGAAACCACGGAACATTTATTTACAAGATGCATCTTCTCCTCAGATATTTGGTCGGCAGTGTCGTCTTGGTGTCGCATTCCTAACGTTTTCGCTTTCTCAGCTAGAGATCTTGTCAAGATGCATCACTCGGCGGGATTTCAAGGTATCAAGAAAATTGCGCTTCAAGGTATATTCTTCACGGCTTTATGGTATATATGGTGTGCTAGAAATAATTGTATTTTCTCAGATATAAAGCATTCGGTTTCGGAGGTTGTGGCGGAGATCAAAGCGATTAGTTTTCTTTGGTTTAGATGTCAATACAAATATGGTTTGTATAGTTGGATAGATTGGTGTAGTTTTGAAATGATGTAATCGTGGTTCTGCGTCTCATTCTCCGCCTTGGAGAGTGGGTGTCGCTCTTGTTTGAATAAAGTTTATCTTAAAAAAAAAAAAAAAAAAAAAAAAAAAAAAAAAAAAAAGTTATAAAACATTTATCAACGAATACAAATTTAAAATTTAAAGTTCAATACATGTTGGTTACATTATTAATTATAATCAAAGAATCTTTTTAATCACAGAATTTTTTATTTTTTATTTTTATAAAAAATAAAATAACAGTAGCACATGACAAGTATTAAACATGATTTTTTTTGTTACTGATCAAGTGGCATCCACTCTATCCGCAGGTCTATTTCACCAGATTCAACGTTTTGAAGTTTAAGTGTAACCTCTTGTATCACCTTCCCATCAATGATGTTCACAATGCTATCTTCTAACAATGCATTATCCTCTGATTTCAGCCATTTTCCAATCTGCATATTCTCTAATATCCCAGCGTCCCCAAATGCCATTGCCGAAGTTATTAACGGCTGGATATCAATTTCCGCTTCTCCCATTATGTCGTCAGCCGAGAATGTGTCATGGTCAAAAACTTGCTGCACCCAATAAATGAAACTATATTATTAGCCTTTTCAAAAAGCGCTTAAAATACACTTTTGACAGGTTAAACATGTTTGGTTTATAATTATGAGTTGTAAAACAGGGTTGTGTAACAAGTCAAAACAGGTTCTGGTCAAAATGGGCATCTTTAAAAAATAAGTTGAGTTTGGTCATAGTGGGACCTGCTATACTTTCTATGGCACCTAGAGGTGGCGGTGACAGCGGGTAGTGGTGGGTGATGCTGGCCTATTTAGATCCGTTTTCAGTTCGCAAATTTCAAAAAAGTGAGCCACTGTGTATTTTGAGCAGCCCAACATAAAACCTATCAAGTAATTAAGATAAGAATGCCCAAATCTTGAAGGATAGGCTCATTTGACCTCTTTTAGATAAAATATAACCCAAATCAACTCAGTTTAAGCAAAAGGATCCAGATTGCAACATCTAACTTTTATACAGATATTAATGTCAATTAATTTTTGCTGGAAGCCTGTAAAGTAGGAAACAGTAGACAAAGTAACTTGAACATAAGTACATCACTGAGGTTGCGCTTTCGACCCCTTTATTAATGAATTGATCAATGTGGGCTATGTTTATCCCAAACCGGTCTTAATGTGTCACGTGCAAATGGGTTGAGAATCACCCTAACCGTTTGATTCAGAAATTGGATTATCATTGACATAACCAATTTTTTGGCAATATAACTAACATATTAATTATTTATTTATAAACCCAAGTATCCAACCCAACCCGTATAAAAAGCTGAACGTTCAGAACCCGCATATGTTGCACCTTTGGAGCACAAGATGCTAGAATGTATTTTTACCCATAGCATGCACCAAATCTGGAAGTTTAAAGAACAGAACCAAGTGGCAGTTGATAAGTGAAAGCATTTATTTAGACTTACCACTTTAACAGGCTTGTAATTTTGAGGAACAGAAAGCATGAGCTCTTCATTCCAAACTGGATTCAAGTTGCTATTTCTTACAGTTGTCTGCGCCTTCTATTGCCATTACGCAAACCCGAGAAAGAAAAAAAGGGAAAACAAAGATATCAACTAACTGTGGTTAGATCATCTCCTAAATGTGATATTTTCAGCTTAGGGGATCATAATTCAAACTGGTTGCTTAAGTTGCCATAATCAATCTTTAATGTTCAGATAAAACACTTAATAAGTCGTGACATGTAGAATCATTTCAATAAATTCATTGAATCATCGACATGTTTTTATTCTTCCTTCTGTTTTCTGTTGGTGACTTAGTGGCTAAGGAATTACAAAGGGACTGACTGACCTGCTGACCTAATGTAAGAACAACATAAGGATCACTTGATAGCATGTCACGAACAGCAAGATTTGTGCCTTTGACCACTGTGATCTTCAACACTCCAATGAATTCCACCATTCCTTTCTGTCATCAGTGTCCACATCAGCTGGTCAAAATCGATTTTCTGAAAGGACCCATTTATTTTTCTAATACATAATAAATAGGGCTGCAAACGAACCGAACGAACACGAACAAGGCCTTGTTCGTGTTCGTTTGTTAAGAAAATTATGTGTTCACGAACAGTTCACGAACACTTACCGAACGAGATTTTCTGTTCGTGTTCGTTTGTTAAGAAAACACTCATGTTCATGTTCGTTTGTGTTCGTTTGTTAATTTTGTTCATGAACGCACACGAACATAAACAGACATTAATGAACACAAACAAGTGTTCATGAACACGAATAAGTGTTCATGAACGATACCAAACACAAACGGACATATATTAACTTTTGAATAACATCGAATTCACATACATAAACGAACGAACACGACCTTACTAAACTATAGAACATTAACGAATACAAAAAAGGATAAAAATTAAAAACCTTACTAAACTGTAGAACACAAACGAACATAAACGAACACGTTACCGAACGTTCACGAACATAAACGAACGAACACGACCTTTGTTCATGTTCGTTCGTTTAACTAAACAAACGGAATTTTTTGTTCGTGTTCGTTCATTTATTAAACGAACGGACACGAACGAACTTCCCGCCGAACGGTTCATGAACTGTTCGCTGAAAGTTCAATTCGTTTGCAGCCCTGATAATAAACTTACAGTACTTGGAACACTGTTCATAGATTTTCTGGACAAACTTGCTTTCAGAGAGCTAGAACTAATTGATGATATCCTCAAACTAGGTTTCAAGAAGTCTTGAAGCTCATACTTTGACCTATAATAAGAAAAATAACCAGGATTTCTTACGGAAAACAGACAGCAACTGAATACATCAGACACGTTTTATAGGCTCTTACATACAGATTAGAAGTTTTCACACTCTGGTTTGCCCGCTTTTGACAAAAAGTCAAGGCCGCACGATTAATGGTTCAGTTTCGGCAGTCTAATTGCTGTTCAGTTTTGGCGGTTTGAACCAATTTGTTACTTCTTTCTCAAAATCATTAGTTTATTATTAAAAAACTTAAAATCATAAAGATGGTTCATGATTACAATACATATACATAAATACATATTCCAAACAATTAAAAGAAAAATATAAATAATAAAGGTCAAACAGTCGGTCCGGTTTACACAGTCAGTTCAAAGTTTCAAAATGGACCAAACTATTAAACCATCAAAGCGTGAATACCAAACCATGAACTGAACTGTTTGGATCTCAAACTGGCAGACTTTCTAGGGTTTGAACACCCCTGAAATGCTTTTAGGTGACTGATTGAGTTCGGCCAAAACATGTAACTAAAACCAAATGATGCAACTTGTTGGAGACGACAAGATTTTTGCTGGACATTCATGTTTCATGGGTGTGAAGATAATCATGAAAAAATGTGAACAAATAAATATTAAAATCACCTAATAAAATTATAACGGTGGTCTTGAGTAGCATCTGGTCCAGGCTTAGAGATTCCTCGAGGAAGATAAGCCTCGTATATTGAATTTGCAGATGCATTTCCTCCAACTTCAATCATTGCATCAACTTCAGCATCACTCCATGCATCCAAAGTCACTGATAAGACCTGTCCAGTTCAGCCGTCAAATGTGAACTTAAACCTTATGTGTCGAACCCGTTTGGTTATTAATCAGATGATTTGAGTTGAGTTGAGTTTCAAACGAATCACATCAAAAAATTAACTGAAGGGGGAACAATTCAAACGGGGCATTGAAAGTCACCCAAGTCTATTTTTGATGCATGTGACCTAAACTGTTTCATTCAAAGACTTAAATTAATAATGTGATAATATTGTTTTTGTCATTATAATTAACAGATTATTATATAAAACATAAATAAAATGAAAACACTGTTGTATGTGAATCAATCTGCCCATGTTGGACCAATTTTGGCATGTTAACCAACCAGCCTGACTCAACCATCTTTGTTATTTCTAGTATGGATATTTTTTTTGGTAATAAAATTATGATTTATTTCAAAGAGAATGATTTGAACTATTGCAAAGGTTTAACTATATAGGGTTCATTATATTAGAAAAGCAACAAGAATTACAAGTGAGGCGCGGGTAAACGGGCAACAAGCTGCGCCGCAACCCCTTTTTGAATAGCAAAGCCTACTCTATTAAATATAAAGCTTGTGTCCTTGGCCGCAGGAGAGTTACTCTGCACCACCTTCTGCACTCGATCTAAAAACCGGATTGCATCGGGGGCAAGGCCCCCAAATGTGTCAAAAGCAAAGGGCACAAAGACGTGTTGGTTTTCAAGACAAGCAGCTTCATGTTTGTCAACTTTCTTGGATTCAGCTTTTAAGACTGCTTGCCCTGCCACAAACCCCGAATCCCGAAGTCCCACCAAAGGAGACACCCCTGTGAGATCAACGCACGCATGTTTTCCCTGCGCCCACCCGAACACAAGGACATCCGCTGGTCTTAGGGTGGACCGCCCCTCAAGTGGATCCGTCAAAAAATTAACCGGGGCTTCTTTCCTAGCTGAAATCCCTGCTCTTCGTAAGACGTCCCATAAGACATCCCTGACCAGGTCATGCCTGTATTTAAATCCTGGCAGCTCCTTACAGTGAAGGGCATGCTCCCCAAATTTGTCTAAACATGCCTTTTTGCAAACTGGACACGGCTCATCTACTGGGAACATGGGAATCATGAGTCTATACTTAAGGATAGCCCGATATTCAACAGCCGACATGTGTTGTCCAAGCCCATCGATGGGAAGAGCAGTCAAAAAATCTAGGGCATGCGCTCCTTTAAGGCATTCAAGCACAGCTTTCTGGCGTGGGGACATGGAAAACTTTTCTCCCATGGTTTGAAGGGTTTTACTGGTAAAAGCACTCGCCAAAATATGTTGAGGTTTTTTGGGGGCGGTGTCCTTATCCATAAACCCGCCCAAATCGAAGTCCGGGAGAGAGCTGCGAATGTTGTCCAAGGCAAGCTCATAATCCAAGTCCATCCCCACCAACCCGCTATTCCTTAAGATGTGGTCTTGAAGGTCCCAGGATTGCACCCGAGAGGCCACAAAGGCATAGGCAGACACGTCCTCCGCCGAACAAAGACCAAGCCCTCCCAACCGAATCGGCAAAGACGCTAACCGCCATTGAAAATCCCCAAAGAACGCCCCTCCACAAACCACAATATCTTCCGCCGCTTCACGAAGGCCTTTGTCAAAAATGGATACAGCCTCATTGGCCATGGCCGGTGGACATGTCCGAAGGCCAAACAACAGTTTGGCAACGCCCATACATGAACGAAGCAACAAAAGTTCACTTTGGGGGTCCCTCAACTTCTGCAGAGAGAGCATTAGTTCTGTTGCCTTCTTAGCCCTTTTAATGACCAAAGAGCTAATATACCCCTCATCCCGACTGACGGCCCCTCCTAGGAGCTTAACACCCCCCTCTGGTCTCCCTATCTCGCTAGGAAATAAACCAGACTTCTCTTTCGCTCCGCTGCACGATGGCCAAAAAACTTCAGATTTCTTAATATTAAGCGTAAGGCCCAAATTCGGCCCCTCAGCTCGGATGATATCAAAAGCCTTAGCCACTTCCTTGGCCTCTCCCATAATCGTACCATCATCCAGGTACCAAGCATGGAATGGAAGGGAACAACACTCCTCCAGCCGACGAACCAATGGGTGCAGGACAAGCGCGAAAAGAAGCGGCCCTAATGGGTCCCCCTGCTGGACCCCGGTGGATGCCCCCATACAAGTATCACCCACATAAAGCCTAGCAGGTTGGGCATAAAGAAACTGAACCCAAGGGTAAATAGATGGGCAGCGAACGCTCACCTCCCGCAAAAGAATCGTCCTGTCAACTAAGTTGAAGGCATTCGAAAAGTCGACCGTGAGCATGACCATGGATCCTTTATCGTGAAACGCTTTCAGAAACCTGTTCGTGCTGTGAAGGATGGCCTCAGCGCCATTGGGAACTCCAACCCCAAATTGATGATCACCCAAGTATGTCGCCATCTCCTTCCCGACTTTACGCATAGCTACTTTAGAGACTAACCTTCGCCAAATGCCCCCAACCGCGATAGGCCTAATCCCATTATCGGGCTTAAGTAACGGAGTCAGGGGGGCAGATGCAATAAACTCGGCAAGGCCCTTAGGGCAAAGCCCCCCCAACCAGATGTTAACCACGTCGGTGATAGCCAAGAGCAGATCAGAAGGTGGCGAGGACCCCTGCCCACAAAGTGCATCCAAGATATGTTGAGCTCTAAGGCCATCCCTCCCGCATGACGTCCCTTTCGGAAAGGATTTAATATTCCGTAACACACAATCCGCGTCGACCTGAAGGGCACCCTCAGAGGGTAAGACATTAGGCAATGCTGGGGGATCGGTGACGGGGTGTTTATCAATCAGGGCCTTCAAGGTGGAATCCCCAAATGGAGCAACCCCAGAGGAACATAGAACCTTAACTGCGGCTGTGAAATGGCCATCAGCGACCTTCCGCAGACATTGCTTGACATTGCCACCATTATCAGAGGCAGGCCGGGTGTTGGGCCTGCTCACTAGCCCTTCAGCATATTGCATTAGGAGCGGGAGGGCAAGCTCCTCAATCCCATTGCCGTCTTTCCAAATAGCTAAGGCCCTCATAATACTGCTGCACTGTAATGATTTGCGGTTCCCAGACCGCCGCTCTTGCCTAGAGGATGGTCGTATCACATGTAAAGTGCAACGAGGCAATAACAACAGCTTTACCCAAGCCTCAACAGACCCAGGGGTAGCCACAACTCTACGAAGTTATGTATCAATAACCAAACATCATGAAAATGTGACATGTCGTACTGCATACATCCAGCATTATTCCATTTTTATCAAATAACAAAACAAAGTATTAATTGTAGCAACTACAAATACAGTAATGAATCTAACATCAAATAAGCACCATAACACAAACCGTATTCCTATAATGTATTCGTAATGCTTCCTTACGCGTGAAGATTGATTAAGAGGGAGTGCCTACCTTGGAAATATGAACACCGAGACTGCGATGCACGCCACAACATTTTAAGCATATAAAAACACCAATGTTGGCTGACCTGAAAATCAAAACATATTTTTTAAATATAAGCATACACTTTAAATATAAGCATACACGAACAATTTACCTACAAATGAAAAGAACAATAAACTATCGTTAAAGTCCTTTAACACAATTCTATCAACAAGATTACTTTCTTTTTTGTTTATTTTACATTATATAAAGCACTGAAGTCATTCAATGTTTTAAAAACCGGTTTTTGTATTGTACCAGGTTAAGCTCATAAACGGTTCGACCGGTTGTACTCTTGGTTAAAAAAGTGCACTTAAGCGCGAGCCGTCCTCAGGTGCTAGTGTTATACATGTAGCTTAAAAGGTTGTAGATTTAAGTTAAATCATATATAAACCTATATATATATTGAGTAACGGATGCTAAAAACCTACATGATATATAAAAAATATATATAATCACCTTGCGCTTCACGTACAAAAAGCCCACCGTTTTTGCCCTTTGTGCCTCGGTTTTAGAGCTCATGGCTTTTGTGCGCTTCGCGCTTTTTAAAACCAAGGTTGTACTGACCGGTTTGAACTGGTTTTTAAAACATTGAATAGAAATAAAAAAAAAAAAAAAAAAAAAAAGAACTTACGCCCACTTAGGGTCAGGGGCACCACAATCAGCACAGGTTCGATTATCACGTTGCTGCAGTAGTTCTTTCAACCGTCTGTTACCTACATTATCATTACATGTTGTTTAAAATATTAAACCCCCCAACTATTTAAGAACTTTTATATCAATAACTTATATATCCTTAAATTACGACGATTTATACTAAAAATCTTATCAATTACAAGAATAAGACACCAAAAGTCCAATTGGGTATTATTATTAAATCATACCAGATGATGTTTTTCCAGCTGATGATGATTGACGGCTCATTCTTCAGTTTACAGACAACAATCACCAAACACAACTTTCACTTCTGTAAACAAATTATTCAACAAAATATTAATAATAATAATAATAAAAAGAATCAGATCCCGAAACTTAATCACAACAACTTACCAAAATTAAAATAAAAATGAATCAGGTTATATCTCCAACTTGAACAATCAACTGACAGATGAACAAAACTTCAAAATCTGATAGCTAAAATTATTAAAACGAAAGCAGTTGATTCATATGAACGATTGAAAAAAGAAGGAATAGGTGGAATATTATTTGAACGGCAAAAAGGTATTATAAAATATAGAAAGGTTGAATATTATTAATATTACCTGTGAATTAGAATAGAAGGTGGTTTGCGTTTTGGAAGATAACGTGAACAGTTGTTTCACGATCTTTATAGATAGATAGATACAACCCCTGTGTGTTTGTGTGTGATACGTGTTATAAAGTCAAAGCTGTCGCTTTCTAGTCGACCTTTTTGGAACGATGTTTAACGGAGTTATCAAATTCAAACATTTTATTAAACATGTTGAAATACAGACATTTTTCTGGTCCTTAAAAAGGAAACTTGCTAGGCAGGAGTTGGGTTCTTTGTTTTCTCCTATTGAATTAGTTTATCGGTTTTTTGGTTTGTTATGTTTGAAGATTATTTTGAGCAAAACCAAAAAATAAACTGAGCTGAATAAACTGAGTAATGATCATGCCTATGTTGTCTAAACGAATTTAAATGGTAAACCCGAATTGGAATTCGGTTTGGTTTCGATTATTGCGGGAAAAGAAGCTGAATTGTAGCAAGATAACATGTGTGACTGAAATCCATTTACGTTTAAAAACGAGCCAGTCAGGTTGTAATATGTTAAACGGTTATAACTTGTAACTTAAGTATATCTTGTACGTATAACTTTTTTAGTTATATTTTTATGAGGTTGACATATTCTCACATTTATGTTTTTGACGTGAATATCCAAACTTACAATGTGTTTCTAGTTGCTTAAACTTCATTGAATTAAAGACCGCAAGTGAGATAGATTGACAACAAAATAGCTATCTTTTATTACGTCGGATTATTATATAATATATTAAAATTAGAACTTTTCTTATGTAGGGCGGTATGGGGTAGCGCTTCCTGTTACCTCACCCCAATAGTGCCACCACACCATTGTCAGTAGGGGTTTTCTTTTTAACCAATAACCAAACCGAACCCGAGTGACCTGACCCCTATGTAGCATTGGGACGGGTACGGGACCGGGGTACAGGGACGACACAGGAACGGCAAAACTCAAAAATCCAAGATACGGGTACGACAATAAAAAAAATAAAAATATATTTACAAAATAGCTACTTATGACTTGTAATACATATTTAATGTTACTTTTATATTTTCTATGTATAAATTTACAAGTTTAAGACTCAAATGTAAACTATTAAAGAGAGAGGGTTAAATGTTTAAATAAACAAACTTATTTTAAACTTTTTGAATAAAACATATAAGGTTTAGAGACTAAAAGTAAAATGGTGAAAAATAAAGGGGTTAAATGTTAAAAAGTCTAAAGTTATTTAAACCCTAACACAAGTTCAAGTAGTCGTGGCTTCTCTTCCATGTTTCTTCTCTCTTCCTCCCTTAGTTTCTAGCAGAAGTTGCAGCGCCATCGTCGCCTTAAATCACGAATCCGGCGCTATGTGCGTTCAAAAACCCTAAAAGTAAATGGAAACGTTTAGGAAACTTCGGGGAAGCGTCCCCCCATAACCGGAAACGGGCAGGAAACGTTTCCTTGCCGTTTCCGACGAGTTTTCGTCCCCAACAAGCTTCTGAAATGGGTACGGCACCAGAAATGGTGTCCCCGTGCATCATAGCCTGACCCGTGAAAGTACCTTACCAATTAACCCAAACCTAATTAAGTGTCATACCCAGCCCGACTAGAGTCATTAGGATCGTTCTCTGGATTAGTTGTATATAATTTGGTATTCAATCAAGAGAGGATTTTTTTAAGGTTATAAATCAAGGAACAGTCTGTTTTTAAGGTTATAAATCAAGTAACCGGCATAGTCTTAGAAGAAAGCACTGGGGTAAGGAACTAAAATGTATTGCATTTTCTTATGATCAAAACCCACTTCTCTAAAAGCCAAAAATCCTAAGAGAAAACTTTATAAGCTCACCAAACCAAAGAAGACACCTCAGGAGGATGAGATGCTTGAGGATGTCACTGTGCATTATGCACTTGACAAGTATGCAACTGAAACTTCCTCTCAGTTGCATTCCCCATCTCCTTCACCCAAAATAGCCAAAACTTTTAACATAAAATACTCAAAGAAGAAATCCAAAAAGGATAAAACTTATGAACCAACACTTGAAACCCAAACCACTAAAAGTACTGATATACAAATTGATGTTCCTAAAACCACTGAAACACACACCACTGAACATTAACATTCCCCAACACACACAATTGAGATTGCACCAGTTCTCTCTGGATTGAAATCCAATATCTCATCTCAAAGTGGCATTCCCTAATCACCACATCAAACAGGGGAACAAACTTCTGATATGGCCATAGATGATGCTATTGTCAATCCTAACCCAAGAGATGAGGAGGAACCAAGGTCTCTTAGCCCAATTTTTGAGACTTTAGGTACAAATGAGGCTGCTACTACTCTTTCACCACCCATTGGTGGATTTGAGGTCAGTAGTGAAATCAATAAGACCTCATTTATGGAAACTGCTGATGAAGGCCCTGTACCTGAGGCAGGAAATCCCCAGAACCAAGAAAAAGGGGTACATGAAACTACTAGGTTGGGCCTAGCTCATGATAAAAATGATGAACAATCAGGGATTTAGATGATTCCATTCATTTGGATGATAATTCACTTTTCAAGGAATTGACGGTTAAGACTTGTGAAGGTCCTGAATCAGATGTCTCTAAACTCAAAGAGTTAGTCATTGATGATTAGATTAAAGTCCACTTAAACCCTACTTCCCCAAAAGTGGCATCCCCAATCTTTATTGATAGGGATCACCCAAAAACACCCCCTCCACAATCACAAAAGCCTACCCAGTCATCTTTTTGTGCTACAAGCATAGACCTAAACCAACTATGCAGCCCAGATGGTCCTTTTTACCAGATGAACCACAATCTCATATCATCCCATCCCCAAACTTTTACAACTGCCATGGAATTGATGAATGCTACACAGTTGGAGATGATAAATAGTGCTATGGAGATAAAAACCAGAGAGTTGTCAAGACGAATTGAAGATAATAAAAGACAGCTAGAACACTTGTCTGGTGTAGCTCCTCCGGCTCCTTGGTTTCCAGAAGCTGATGAAGCCAAAAGGGGGAGAAAACAAAGCACCACAAACAATTTCCCTTGAAGAATCCAAAAAGGCCAGAGAAGCTCAAATGCTGAAGGAGGCTAGAAAACAAAGTGTGAAGACAAAACAAGAAATTGCCTTGAAAGAAAGGCATGATTATCAAGAAGGACAAAAAAGGCTCCTTAGAATGCAAGATGAAAAATCTTCCATTGCCAAAGACACAACTGCTGAAGACAAACAAACAACTGAAGACAATCCTTCAGTAGTTGAACTAAAACCAACACTTCAGTAGTTGCAACTCAAACCCTCTCTCAACCTTCTACTGAACCCATTGCTCAAACAATAACTCAACCAATCACAACTCAAACACTTATGCCCACAAAAACACCAGTTCTCAACCCTCAACCTCTTGCATTTAACTCTGAAGAAATGTAAAAGAGACTATTGGAAATCAAGAGAAATGCAAAAGAAAATGAGATATGGATCAGGATAGAAGAAAATGAAGATTTAAGCTATGAAGAAAAACTCATGGAATATGAGAATGAGCTCCAAGAAATGGCTGAACAAGAAAGGCTTGCTGAACAACAAATACAAATAGCTGAAGAAGACAAAAGACAACAACTGATGAATTGGATTGTCAAAAACAGCAAAGCCAAGAAGTATTCTCTTAGAGATCTCTCAACAGAAGAACTTGAATACATGGTGAAACTTATTCAAGGCAAGCAAAGTAGTGAAAAGGAAAAGAAGTTGAAGAGAGCTTAGATTGTTGAAGAGTTGGCAGCAAATGACTATGGCACAAAGGCTCAACTTTCAAAATGGAAAGATATTGATCTCCGTGAGACATACAAAAATTTTAAAGCTTTGCAGAAACAAAATCCAAAAAAATTTAACACATCAGAAGTTTCTAAAACTTCTAAAGCTACAAAGAAGCCAACATCCAAGCCAGCTGCCAAGAAGTCTAAGCAAGCAGAGGAACAAGTCAAGACTCAATTCAAAATGATACTCTTAGAAGGTAACACCATAGTTGATGAAGACTTGTCCTATGAAGAAAAACCACTGATCATACAAGATAGGGATCTTACCATATATGCCTATCAACTGAAACAAACCATCATTGATCCAAAGCAGACCAAGGTAATCACTGAGCATCATATACCCATACCAAGTGAAGACCCCGGTATTGCAAAAGTTGAACACGTCAGAAGATCCAACCTGATAATCTTTGATATAGAAGATCAACCACAATCAGGACTATCTTTAACCAGCGAGAAGAGCATAGTACCTTATAAAGGAAATTTCAACACTTCTCAAGTCAAGATTGTTAAGTGGCCCTTCACTCACAAATCTAAGTTCATGTGCTTTGAAAGAGAAGATGCAACATTTAAAGTCCTCAAACACAAAGATGAACTGTAGAACCTGTCAACAGAAGATTTACTTGCAGTCCAACAACTTAAACCAGAGCATGGACTAATCCTTACAAGACTACAAATCAAGGATATAAAAGATTCAATGATGAAAGAAATTCAAAAGATCCTTGACAGAAGAAGGGAAAGAGGATCTAAATAAAGATTAGATAAGGTTTTGGCTTCATCAATCCATGGGGAGATTGTTGTGTCAAAGAGGATTGATAAGCATTTTAACCTTAGTCTAATATCTTGTCTGCATTTTGTTATATGACAAAGTACTGAAGGTTTGAAAAAGAAAGTGCTGAACAAAGAAGCTGACTGAAAAGTACTGAAGACTAAAGTCCTGAAGATGTGAAGACAAACATATGAAGAACAACTTTGATGATTTACTCATCAGAAGTTATTTACTCTTCAGTAGTTTCCATAGAAGCTTCCCACCGTCTTTCTACTTCAGTAGTTTGTTATTATATTACTTTATGTTTACTTTATAGATATTTCTGTTGCAAGTTCCAATACTATAACATATTGTAGTGTTATACTATTAGTTTTATACTTTCTATGTACGTTTGCTTTTATGTATAAATAGATGGGTTTACACCCACTATTATATACAGACTTCTACTTTAATATATGAGAATCATTTAAGCATTCACAACTGTTATATCATTTACTATTTTGTTTCTCGTATACATTTGTGCTATTTTAGTTTGTCCATTTGAAGGGGAGCATTTACTTAATCATAAAGTGAACTATTAACTTAGAACAATTACTTTTATTTCACTGCACATTTACTTTAAAATATAAATTGTTCATAAGAACTGTCAAATATAGATCCCACAGGGTTAAACTATTATTTGCATGTTAAATGAGACTCTATTGAAACCCATTCCTTACATGGCACAATAGAGCCACTACGGACTCCATTCCATACCAACCATAATTATAAATGAACCAAGTTCCACCCGGTTAATTTGTGAACTTTAATTTTTTTAAATTTTATAAGTAATTTAGAGATCTAAAATGATTGGATCCATTTGTTTCTTTTCCTTTCGATACCAACCAATTTTTGTTTGAATATGTTTATTGATAAATTTGTCCCTTTTTCGTTTGATTGCTATCGACTATTATTTGAATGTGTTCGTCGATTTGTTTGTTGAGTGATTCATTTATTCCTTTTCGCAGATTGATTCAAATAATATAGGTCAATAGAAAACTAGAAATCCCAATTGCAAGACTCTGATTTTGTTTCGATTTATTAGTTCTAGTGAAAATCTATCATTGGGATGAATGTAAATATCCATATATTTAAGCAACATATTACATTTTTCGTGTTTGAATGATTCCTTTCTAAGTTTGAACAGTTGTACGTGTTCCTTTCAAAGTGTTTTTATTGAAAAAATGAAATGAAAAGATGCATAATCAAGTTATTGAAATATCTGAACAAAGAAATGGTCAAATGGCTTTGATGTTTCTAGAAATTTAGGAAAGGGCTTTGATGATGTTGCTGGAAATTTCGGAAATCGCCTTGATGTTTTTAGAAATTCTTTTGATATTCTTTTATGTCCTAAACATGAACATATAAAATTTAGAAAAATAAAGAAAGTTAAAATTGTCACCGTATGAATTGTTTTTAGTAGAGTATAAATCTAGAATATTTCTAACGTAATTTAGGTAGATTATCTTGTAATTATTTTTGGTAATTCCTTTATCCCCAAGTTTAGGGATTTGTATATATTATGATGAGATTAATGTGAAGAGGGCAAGCATTGATCCATACTACCTTTCATGGTATCAAGAGTCTAGGTAACCTTAGCTTTCTTCTCCACCCTCTGCCTTCCAATCCTCTCAGCATTCTCTTCTGCCTATTCTTTCTTTCTTATTCAATCTTCTCCTTCAATCTAAAGAGTCTATCCTTCTCTTCATAACAACCATGTCTTATCCCTTGGTCTGGAATAATACTTCAAATTTCCCCCCTTGGTCTTATCCCTACTGGAATGGCCCGCAATCATTCAATAATAATAATTGATCTCCATGGACTCAAGTCCCACCATGTCCTTATTCATTGGCCCAAGCTCCTAATTCACAATCTGGAAACCACAAGGCTCAAGGTATATTGGGCCCAAGGCCCATCACTCCAACAGCAGTGGTGCCTCAGTCTAGTCCTAAAACACTGGGTACTCTCCCACAGACATTGCTCATGCGCTATATAATTTGGCACTGCATCACAATGATCCATCTTGGACAATGGACACCGGAGCGTCAAGTACTATGTCTCCTCAGCATACTATGTTCTCAAATATTTTTAAAAGCATTATTCGTAACATTATTGTTGGTGATGGCAAAACCATTCCGGTTTTAGGACAGGGCGACATCACCCTACCACCACCTTTCCCACCTTTTAAACTTAAAAATGTCCTTTATGCCCCTAACCTTGCCAAAAACTTAATCTTTGTCCGTCGTTTTACTACCGATAACCAATTATCTGTTGAATTTGACCCATATGGTTTTACTGTAAAAGACCTTCGGACCAAGAGACCTCTCCTACGGTGCAATAGCTCGGGAGATCTCTACACTCTCAGCCCGTCCAACATCACCAAACTTTCCACTGCATCTACTTCGATTGCTATTTCTCAAGACAGCTGGCATCAACGGCTCGGTCACACCTAAGCCCAGCTATTTTACAAACTTTAAAAACTTCTACTTCAATAAAATGTAGTTCTAAAAATAATGAAGTTTTCCTACTTGTATCTTTGGAAAACATGTTCATCTCCCTTTTGCAACTTCTGTTACAAGTACTTTAATGCCATTTGATCTTATTCAGAGTTATGTTTGGACTTCTCCATTATCAGTAATGGGGGGCAGCGTTATTATGTCTTGTTTTTAGATGCTACACCAATTTCTTGTGGACCTACCCTATAACAAACAAATCTGACGTATTCTCAATGTTCACCATTTTCACAACAATTATCCAAACACAATTCAACAGAAAAATAAAACAACTCCAATGTGATAATGGACGAGAATATGTCAACCACCAGTTTAAACCTTTTGCAAATTAAACGGAATGCATTTTCGTTTTTCTTGCCCCTACACATCCTCCCAAAACGGCAAAGCCGAACGCAAAATCCGATCGATTAACAACATCATGAGAACCCTCTTAGCCCAATCCTCAATGCCAAACATTTATTAGCATCATGCCCTTGAAGTGGCCACCTACCTTCTAAACATCATTCCCTTCAAAGTCCACAAATTTCAAACATCCACCTATCGCCTTTATCACACCCATCCCACTTATGATCACCTTAGGGTCTTTGGTTGCCTATGTGATGTGTCGTAAAACACATCTATTCTCCTATATTTTGAGTTATAATTGAGTTTTTTTTGTATATAGTTTTTAGTAGTTTTAGGTGTGTGTTCGTTTGTTTGTCTATTTTTATCATTGTATAGTTTTTATTAGTTTTTAGTACCTATTTATTTATTTTATTATTTTATAGTTGTTCGTGGAAAATGAGCTCAAAAAGAAAGAATTTTAATTGAGACACGAACACTTGAGAACATATGGTCATGGACGTTAGGGCGTAAACGATAAACTTTAGTCGAGCCAAGAACAACCGAGCCAGGAACATGGAGTTATAATAATAATAATAATAATAATAATAATAATAATAATAATAATAATAATAATAATAATAATAATAATAATAATAATAATAATAATAAAACAAAACAAATTGACTTGGGCTCGGCCCAAGTCAAACAAAACATGAATTCAATAAGTCGGTAGAAATTGTTTTTATGGATATACATTAATTTCCTTCTATGGCAGTGAAGGATTATAAATTCGACATCAACATCCAACAGCGGCAACAAACAAATAATTAGAAGGAACCACATTCAATCGAGGAGTGTTGTGTTTTGGAGGATTTTTGGAGACGGAGAAGGTCCAGGGTGCACTAAAGATATATTATTTGAAGATCCGGTGGTTTGTTTTATCATTTTTATTTTTTAGAGACATGTTTATCATTGTTTTTCGAGACGTTATGACTATGTTTCTGATTTTAATTATGAACTAGACTTTTATGGTTGCTTAGGTTTATGAACTAGACACGTTTTATGCAGTATTTAATGATTTTTGGTTTTTAATTTGATGTGTAGAATTACATAATTTTAAGTTTATTGTTGGATTTGATATATGTGTGTTGGTGTTGATTTTATTTGAAGTTTGTTTATTGGTTTTGTGAAACTAGGCATGTAGAGATACCCCCGTAGGTCTTGAAATCAATCTAGTTTGTCAACTTAGGTTAGCGTGCTAGTATTTGGAGTTGGAGTACGACACAAGTATAACAAACTAATATAATAAATTAACTAAAACGTGCAGTCCATTCTTGAGGGTGGGAAATTTAACTCGAGATTGCTAGGTAACTAACTAGGCATTGTTCGGTAGTTGATAAGCGCTAGGACGGGAGTTGCTACTTGTCTGTGTTTAGAGTTTTCCTAGGTTTTCTTCAGTAGAGTTTAAGTCTGCTTCATAGTTTGAGGGTTTTAATCCAGGAGAGGTTTTAATCTGATTTCTGTGGGATTTTGGTACGCTAGGGCGATCCAGATCCATCTTAGCATTTCTACACTTGTGCCGCCTTGAGTCTAGTGAGCTATCTTTGACAAAAGGTTTATTAGATAAGAATAGGGTCTCAAGTTAACTACCAAATTCATGATTTATTGCTAGTGTCTAGGGATTTTACCTAAGTAACCAGCCTTCTTCCTATCTGATTTCTCCAAGCTCCTAGGTTCGCATAAGCAGTTGAGGTTATTTTGTTTATATTTAGTTTCTTCTAAGTTTATAATTATTAGTTTAACCCCCCATTTAAGTATATATTTATTTAGGCTAGTATTCGGTATAGGTTGTGATCTAGAGTTGCATTCGCGTCTTTGGGTTCGATACTCGGTCTTATCTGTTTACTGCTTTGCGACTGGTACACTTGCCGTGCGCGTGTAGTTTTTAGGTGAGTCGTTTTAATTAAAGCCTGTGTTAATTTTATATATACATTTACACGCATCAAGTTTTTGGCGCCGTTGCCAGGGACGCAATTGGCACTCTTGAGAATTATCCGATCCGTTTCTGGTCTACTATTTTGTGAATAATTTTTGCTTTTATTTTTTTATTTCTTATTATTATTATTATTTTTATTATTCGTAATATATAATTTTTTTTATCATGTGTGAGATCTGCGGAGGACCCCATTTTACCATAAGATGCCCTCATTCATATTCATCGGGGTATTCCACGGATTATTATCTTAACGAGTATTTGCAGCCGCAACCATACCAGTCATATCAGCCTTCATACCCACAGGCTAACCGGTGGTTTAACCCTGTAACATCTGAGTCACTAGATAGAATAAAAAGTCGGCCTGATCGTCTACAAGCTGAGATGTATGAGGAAAGGCATGGTGGTAGCTCGTCAGAGTATCCACCTAGCCAACATCTGTATCCACACCCCGATTATCGGGATGTCTCATCTCACACTAGGCCCGACTTTGCCGCCCTTCTTGCTAAGCGTGACACCTTCCTTGCTAATCAACAGCTCATGCTCGAGGATATACGTTCTTTGCTATCCAAGCGCACCGACTATTTGAGGGAACAAGATGCGGCACTTGAGAGGCTACAGGCTCAGGTGGATGAACTGAAGACTATAATGGACGTTGAAGTCCCACCTCCAGTTCAGCAGGTTTATTTCACATATGATGACCCAGACGAGATGGTAACACTTACATTACCTGATTGTATTAGGCCCGTTGCTGAAACTGTTTGTCCTTACTCATCTGATTCTATGCATGATTTAACTGACACATGTGATTCTTTACACTTGTCTTGTGAGGATGATATTTTGCAGGATTAAGGGTTAGAGCCAGAGACCATAATGGACGCCTTATTCCCACTTTTGGTTCAACAGGATGAGCAGCCTTGCCAGATCTATAGTTCAGCAACATATCCTTGGGAGGCAGATGTCTAGAGTGATGATGAGGAAACAGAAAGGATATCCTGGGACGCGTACAGGAAATCGATGATGAAGAAGACAAGGGAGGCTGAGGAAGATATGGACTTTTCAGAATCCACAAACTGGCTGTTTGAGGAAGAAGTGGTGGAAGAGGAAGACACCACTGACCTGCTTAAAGAAGCAGCTGATGGGGAAGCAGAGTTTGGTGACGAGTTGGTTGATTTGTCAGCTCCAGAAGTGGACAAAGATTTTGACCAAGTGTCACCAAACAAGGAAAATGAGAAAGAAGCAGTGGTGGAAGAAGAAGAACACCACAACCGGCCCGTGCAGGCATTGGATATTACACTGATACTAGTGCCATCACCATGGCCACCACCACGGGAGAAGGCGAAGAGGCACCTGGACCGACACAGGGTGAGGGTCAGGAGTTGCAGAGACAACAAGTCCCCTCATTACATGCCAAGAATTAGGTTTGGTCCAGGTAAATTTAAATATTGGTGGCCCGACCCATTTAAATTCGATAAAATATTTTTCAATTCCACTAATGTAATTTGGCTAAATAATATGGACCGGGTGGAATTAAACGGGTTGGATCGAGTCCAGATAAAAGAGAAGCCCCCTGATTAAGTTTAAGTGTGGGGAGGCTCTGTAGAGTTTGTAAATTTATATTTATACCTATTTTTTTCTAGCTTTTCATTTTTTTATTTGTGGTCCGTCCTTCGGCAGTAGTTCATAGGTTTTTATCTTTCTATTTTATCTTTGTTTTTTGTGTCTTTGAGTCTGTTTGCAAGTTTGCGTGTTTGCTTAGGTAGAGGAAATTTCACCATGAGCGGATCCCATGTGTTATCTTTATATATATTTTATGAGTGGGAGTTTTGGTAAAGGTTTGGGTAATAAGAGAATTTTTCTTTAAAAAAAAATTAATTAACTTTCTCTGAAAAAAGATATTTCACGCAATGTGAGGAGTCTGGGATGACCTGTTCGCCTCATGCGACCAGCTATTACCCCAGAAAGTTATATTTTTTTTTCGTTTCCAACGCGTATTGTGATCACCAGTGTCCTTCACGTTGAGCGAGAACCAGATTTTTTTTTCTTTTCTACCCATTTGGTTCTACCACCATTCACCGCCATTTTGCCAAGCAGGTACGTTTTCTTGTTTGTTGTTATATTATGAGTCTAAGTTAGTAGTTTAAGTCTTTTTATTTTTGTGTGGTTCGATATTATGCTTGGGTTTTGTTTGTTTCGTTTTACGCAAGTTTGGATTGCACCACCCGTACTCAATCTCCATTCGGGTGATTCCATAGCTGTTATCATTTATCAAGGCAAGCCCAGAATTTACCATTGTGTTAGAGCCGATCGCGAATGAAATGCTATACGATCGAGCTGGATTGGACTAGAGCTTACGAAGAAAAATTAACCAGCTAAGTCCTTTCCAATTTGCCCTCGTCTTTTTTACTTTTGTATTCGGAATTTTTTTTTTTTTTGTTGTTTTGTGTCGTTTTCTATTCCTACATTGAGGACAATGTAGAGTTTAAGTGTGGGGATGGGAAACTGTCGTTTAGTCCGTATATAAAGTCGTTTTGAGTCCAAAAAAAAAAAAAAAAAAAAAACTGAAAAAAAAACAAAAAAAAATTGAAAAAAAATGTCCCTGATTTTGAAGTTTGCATTATAAAATATGGGAAATGATAGATAAAATCAAGTGTCTGGTTTTCAAATATTATATGTATTAGAAGAATAAATAATCAAAAGCGTGTTGACTTGGGATGTGTGGGTAGGCTCAGCCGGTAGGAAAGTTTCCTTTGAGCTAATACACCTAAATATATTAGGATACCTTGTGGGTTCTCATCTAGGAAAAAATGGGGAAGCTGAAACCGCCAATAATAGTATAAGGAATGCCGTTATAAGTTTAAAACCGTTAGAATTTCTAATCAAAAGTTGAAAAAAAAAGAGCTGGATATAAAATAGGGCAAGGCCAATGGTGTCGTTTCTAGGGATAGTGACTCCGGACTCGACTCCCTCTAGGATTGTCTGAAAATAAATATCTAAAAAAAACTCATGAATTAATTAGAAATCAAAGCGAAAATACTGAATCTTAAGGTGTCTGGCCACTGGGATAGCGACTTGGATTGGTCACACCCTCTGAGTTAAGTATGCTGAAATGAAAATGAAAAAAAAAAACAACAACAAATGATTTTAAATTCTCTCGGTTTTCTACATAAAACGGTTAGGAATAGTCAATTGATTGTTCATTTGGTTTCATAAGCTTGAGGCGGGATTAGGTGAAACTGTGGCTTCTTTAGTGTGAGACCCTAGGTAGACTAAATGAACTTAAAATTAAACTAACATGATAAGGGGCGTAGAAACCGGCGGTTGGGTTTAAGAGGAAAAGTATACCTTCAATCGCAGTTGGCACGTGATTAGATTTTTAAAATTAAAGTAACCTATGTTTTGAGGCCAGATTATTTGATTGTGATTCCATAGCATAATTCTTTTTCAGGGACGAAAAAGATTTAAGTGTGGGGATGTTTGATGTGTCGTAAAACACATCTATTCTCCTATGTATTTTGAGTTATAATTGAGTTTTTTGTATATAGTTATTAGTAGTTTTAGGTGTGTGTTCGTTTGTTTGTCTATTTTTATCATTGTATAGTTTTCATTAGTTCTTAGTACTTATTTATTTATTTTATTATTTTATAGTTGTTCGTGGAAAATGAGCTCAAAAAGAAAGAATTTTAATTGAGACACGAACACTTGAGAAAATGTGGTCATGAACGTTGGAACGTAAATGATAAACTTTAATCGAGCCAAGAACAACCGAGCCAGGAACATGGAGTTATAATAATAATAATAATAATAATAATAATAAAAATAATAATAATAATAATAATAATATAATAATAATAATAAAACAAAACAAATTGACTTGGGCTCGGCCAAGTCAAACAAAACATGAATTCAATAAGTCGGTAGAAATTGTTTTTATGGATATACATTAATTTCCTTCTACGGCAGTGAAGGATTATAAATTCGACATCAACATCCAACAGTGGCAACAAACAAATAATTAGAAGGAACCACATTCAATCGAGGAGTGTTGTGTTTTGGAGGATTTTTGGAGACGGAGAAGGTTCGGGGTGCACTAAAGATATATTATTTGAAGATCCGGTGGTTTGTTTTATCGTTTTTATTTTTTAGAGACATGTTTATCATTGTTTTTCGAGACGTTATGACTATGTTTCTGATTTTAATTTTGGTACGCTAGGGCGATCCAGATCCATCTTAGCATTTCTACACTTGTCCCGCCTTGAGTCTAGTGAGCTATCTTTGACAAAAGGTTTATTAGATAAGAATAGGGTCTCAAGTTAACTACCAGATTCATGATTTATTGCTAGTGTCTAGGGATTTTACCTAAGTAACCAGCCTTCTTCCTATCTGATTTCTTCAAGCTCCTAGGTTCGTATAAGCAGTTGATGTTATTTTGTTTATATTTAGTTTCTTCTAAGTTTATAATTATTAGTTTAACCCCCCATTTAAGTATATATTTATTTAGGCTAGTATTCGGTATAGGTTGTGATCTAGAGTTGCATTCGCGTCTTTGGGTTCGATACTCGGTCTTATCTGTTTACTGCTTTGCTACCGGTGCACTTGCCGTGCGCGTGTAGTTTTTAGGTGAGTCGTTTTAATTAAAGCTTGTGTTAATTTTATATATACATTTACACGCATCACTATGCTACCCCTTAATTCCTCATACCACCATCCATAAGCTTGAATACCGATCCACACCCTGTGTCTTCCTTAGTTATCCACCTAATCATCGTGGATACAAGTGCCTCGACCTAACCACCAACAAAATTACTATCAGTCGCCACGTCCTTTTTGATGAAACAATATTTCCCTTTTCCAATAAACCTCAATCAACGCTTCAAACCTACAACTTTTGGATGAACCCTAAGCACATACCTCACCCACCAAACTGCAAAGCCTTCGGCCCAACCCATTAACCACCAAACCAATGCCCAACCTACTACAACTTCCATTCCTACCCAACCCAACACTTCGGCCCAACCACCCGACACAAACCTCCCTGATCCACACAGCCCAACATCCGACCCTCCACCCGCCTCGGCCCCACACTCACCAACCCAATCCCAAGATGACCCAAACTAGGCCCCATCGACCACCACCCCTACACCACAAACCACCCTTCGCCATCACCTTCACCATTGGTACCTATCCCAAACCCGACCCCACCACCAAATCGCACAATGCGTACACGCGTAGTGTCGGGTATCACCAAACCTAAGCAAATATTCAACCTTCACACCCACACCATCTCTCCCATTCCCAAAAACCTAAAGGACACCCTTACTAATCGGACTGGTACTCTGCCATGACAAACGAATTTAATGCTTTACTTAAAAATAAAACTTGGGAACTAGTGCCGAGGGAGGCACACATGCATATTATTCGTAGTATGTGGTTGTTCACGCATAAATACAGGTCAGATGGCACTTTGGAACGGTACAAGGATCAGCTGGTATGTGATGGTCAAAATCAAGAGGTAGGTGTTGATTATGGCCAGACATTTAGCCCGGTTGTAAAACCGGCTACTATCCGGACGGTTCTTACTCTAGCTCTCTCAAAATCATGGTCAATCCATCAACTGGATGTCACCAATGCTTTCCTTCATGGCAACCTTCATGAGACCGTTTATATGTATCAACCCATGGGTTTTCGCCACCGAGATTATCCTGATCATGTATGCCGTCTTAGGAAATCTCTCTATGGCCTCAAACAAACTCCTCGTGCTTGGTACCAACGATTCACCGATTTTGTGCTCTCTATTGGCTTTATTCAGAGCAAGTGTGATAATTCTCTATTTACTTTTCACCACAGGGGTGACATTGCTTACCTCCTCATCTATGTGGATGACATCATTCTCACATCCTCCACATATTCCCTATGTTAATACATGTAGGACCGATACTACATCACCAATCGCTCCCGATTATCTCCACAAGACATCAAACCGAATAGATAAAACAATAAATAATATATGTGTAAAACCAAGAATCTTACTTTTATTGATTGATAAAACAAGTCGGCACAGATTCTTCATACATACACACATACATACGTTGTTGAATGGGACGCCAGCCTGAGGTGAGCTCAACCTCAGGCCAACCTGGACTAGACCACACACAGTAGTCTTCTCCTAAGAACTGTTGCAACTCTTCTGTGACACCTGCCACTTTACCGGGTCAAAATCCGTACACTTTCTAGTCAACGTTTAACTTTCTATGCATAAGTCCCCCGAGAAAGTCTAGCAAGGCCCGAACGAGTGTAATTTCACCCATATCAAGGAACATTGGTGACACGAGTTTTAACGACTATAGACTATCTATACTATATATAAAGCATGAGGGAGTGATTCCGGTAAAACTTAAGTAAATACAAATTTCATTGCGCAAAGTACAAAGATATTATGCATTTGCTAAAGTTTTTGTGGGGTTAAATCAGTCTTTTGGCCGTTAGTGGGAGGTTAGAGACAGCATTAAATGGAAGAATATGAAATGGAGGGGAGAACTTTGAAGTCCATATTCATACATATATCCATCGGTTACATTTTTTGGCCAACTCTGCATCACGATTACAGGCTTCACCTTGGATCGGATTTCATCACTCTTTTCTTGATTACATCTCTCACAGTATATATTATTATTATTATTATTATTATTATTATTATTATTATTATTATTATTATTATTGACTAATTTTTTTACTCCATTGTCCTTTGCGGCTTATTAAGTTAAATTTCAGCCTAATTAGGTTGGGAACAGATTGGGATAAATATGAGATGCAGCACAGGTGACCATTATTTCAATTTCATTCTGTTGCTTTCCTCAAACAAGTTTTTGTTGGCATACCATAATGTTTTTTGTGCAATTAGAAATGTTTGATTTTACAGAGCTCTAGGTAAGAACGCATTTCTATTTCTTGAAAGTTTATGCGCTAAATGATGATTTTGGTGCATGTGAGTTAAACTTTAACAAAGACTAATTGTCATCCTGGTTTCAAATGAAAGAGTTAGATGAAAAACAAACAGGTGCAGACAGAGCGTGCTCAAGCCCTAGTGAAAACAAGCAGCTACTTTGGGCCCCATTTCTCAATCTCCTGATTGTTGATTAAATATTAGGCTTGGTCTGGTAATGTACTTATTATGTTCTTTTTTTTGTCTTTGGCTTTGCTTAGGAACATACTTATGGTTTTAAAAATCTAATTTGTTCTAACTAAAGACAGTAAAGTTTGGAATTTGCCTAAGCTGTGGTCTAAATATGAATTATCACCACCATACTGTACAAACATAGAATGCATACTTAGATTAGTTGTACCATCGTTTTGATTGTAGGTGATATTAGACCTAAATAAACTTAAATGCCATCTATCTTACTGTGAATATCTTTTTTGTTTAATTTGCAACATTATTCTTATAAATACATGTATCTCCAACAAAACCAAACCGAAGCGCCATGTGCACAACTTTAAAACCACCAAGTTGTGCTTCCCGCTGCATCGTGCGGGCACATTACTAGTTTTCTAAAAACATATGTAGATGTTTATTCGTTCAATAATATGTTAACGAACGGGATAGAGTCCATGCATAAAAACTAGTATTTTTCTAACTTACGTATATATATATACCTAAATACACGGCACACACACACACACACATATATATATATATATATGTACACATATGCATGAAAGTATAAGACATATTTAATACAAGTTCTTACATACATTTTTGTCCTTTTATAAATGAACAATCTAGTCATGTCTTATGCTTAACTATAAATGGTGGAACAACTCATTAACACATGGATTCATAAAGCCTATTTACCCAAATAAATCACCAACCAAAGCCACCATATTTTCTTCCTTTTTCCTTTGTTTTTCGGCCCAAACACCAAACCACCATCAAGTTCTTTTTGTTCCCCCCACATGTAAGACCCTCAAAAACCGACGGGTCAAACAGTTGGCAGTCAAAGACCAAAACCATAAGATAATACTCAAAAGGTCTTATTTATTATCAGAAAACACGCAGCGGAAAGAAAATAGTCTAAGTCATCCAAACATGAAATTTCCCATGATGGGTCAAACACATTTGTAATTCAGACAATGAGTTTAGAAAATAAAATTGTTTTCAAATAGATAAAGTAGACTCTTTATCTCGAAATGTCAACCGCCTCTGAGTAGTCCTGCAGCAAGCCAAGCATCCCTTTATTGTTCAACAAACCTGAAATCAAACTAATATGCACGCAAAGTCAGACGAGCTGAGTGAATTCAAGTTTTTATTGTTTATTTTTTTTTATTTTTTATTTTATAGATTTTGAGTAAATTGTCAAAATGTGGTTTAACCAAAATAGTATAACCCAAGACTTTACTCACCAAATATATATATAATAAGCGCATACCGCTTAATCACCACAGAATACCATCCAGTACACTTAGGTCAAACCAAAGCTAGAGATTAGAGTAGGCATACCCTACTTCTATCATAAACTCGGGTTATAAAAAAATCACAAAATAATATTCAAACCGAAGCTAGAGATCAAAGCAGGCATATCCCGCCTCTGTCATAACTCAGTTAATATGAGAACATATAATACGAACTATGTAATAATCCCAACTAAAAACCAAGACCAGAGATCAGGGCAGTCATATCCCACCTCTGACATAGCCCGAATTATAAGGTTAGGCGGTCGACGAACACATCCTATTACGGGTTTAAGACATCAAGCGCATTCCGCTTATCAAATAAGACTTAAACCACAACTATGAATCAGAGCAGACGTAGCATATAACTAACTATCTTAGCTCAAGTTATAATGTCAAGTAACCGTCATACACGACTTTATAAATATATATATAAACATTATAGTAATTTTTTTAAACCTATTCAAGTATAAATCAAGGCAAATCCCGGTCTAACAAGCAAGGTTCCACATACACTTTCAAGACATGCATATTAGCCCAAAATGTTTTAAACAGTAAAAAGGGCACATGAATTCACCTTAATGTGTAATTGTTTCACGCAAGCTAAGGAAAATTAAAGGGGCACAAGACGTCAACGACCTGTAACGTTATGTATAAAAATATAATCACTACAAGTTGGATAATGAGGGCATGGGGGTATAGCCCACCAAACTGTCCTGAACCATAATGTGGGGGCCCTAACTGCTTGGTGGTTAATTAGGTCTACATGACACATGTAGGAGTTTCTTATGGTTTTAGGACCAAATGATTATAAATACTCCCACCCTAACCATTAGAGTAATTGATAGACACCCCATTTGTTTAGGTTCCATACTCACGCCACCCCAAGTATGCATGATCGCATGGGACCATTTAACCTCAAGACTAATGTAAAATATTAGTGGTGACAAGAGATTTTATTACTCCCACCATTACCCATATTCCATCCTTGAAACACCATTAACTTTCGAAATGTAGTAGCAACCACTATGGAGTTTATATGTTTGGATGTACGTACACAAACTAAAAAGCTAATGCAATTACTAATGTTTGCCTTTGAATATTCTTAACAACCAACATAGATACATATTTTATGATCACAGATTAGAACCCAGCTGATTCATGACTAACCCATCGGGCAATTAACCAATCCAGGACGTAGCGTAATCGGCAGCTACATACTTAATTATCCACCAGTCGACTAACAAATCCCGACCCCATGCTGTATCGTATTCGAGACATAAGAAGCCGAGAGATACCTGGACTCGTGGGGACGGGAAGGACAACCGGGTTAGAGCTTTCGGAGCACGATTGCCTCAATACACTACGGTTGTGGTGCAATGATGCGGATACTAACAAACTCGCTCCGTCGCTAAAGTCGAAACAACTAGGAAACCGGACCTGTTAGTCGGAGATGATACACAATCAAGTCGCGAAAAAAAATTACGGCATAGAGCTTACCTGAGTATTATCGGCTGAAAAGGAAAAATAAAATCCTTGTTTCTAGCCTTCCTTCTCGTCGCGGCAAAGAAAAAAAAAAGAAAGAGAACTGGTTCTGTTGATGGCGAGGAGAAGGAGATAAAAAAAATATGGTTTTTGCTAATATTATAATTGCTTCCTCCTACTTGTTCCGTTCACTGTGGTTGTGGCAAGGAAGAAAGAAAAACAAATATGTAGTATGGTTTGTTGTGTGTTGTAGGCGAAAGAAAAGAAGAACGTGTGGAATTAGGGTTGAGGTTGTAGGTTTTTATGACACCAATTCTTGCTATAAGGCCCTCCATCTCTTTGCCATTGTACAATATGGACCCTCTAGATTGATCCCCCATGTGCCTTGCTCCCAAAGTTATCCCAAGAGAGTTTAAAAAGTGCCAAAGAGCCCCCTTAAAGAAACCAAAATAAGGTTTTTAAGGTAAACACAACTCTACTAGGCGAAACTCAAAAATCGGAAATTTACGGGCGTTACAAGTCTACCCCCCCTTAGAAAGGATTTGTCCTCGAATCCTACTACACGATAAGCAAGTTTCTTGCTACCTACGCGATAACTTGCCTAAGGTAATGGGGTTCAAGAAATGAATCTAATCTACGAC
>JAUTDX010002042.1:0-58452 GCA_030844895.1 Ambrosia x helenae
AACTTCTTAGTTCTTACTATCGTTCTCTCAATCTTCCCAATTCGAAGTCTTTTGGGTCGTGACTCGGTGCTCAAAGTTCGTCATCGCTCGGTACACTATAATCTTTTATTTCATATGCTTTTGATTCGGCTTTTATCAAGGAATGAAAGCCCTATAATATCTATTGTTAACTGTATCGAATTAAGGTCCAATTGAGTCGATGATGGATTAGGGTTCTAATGGTTTAAATGGGGATTTTTGGTTCTGCAGGCTTTAAAATAAAAAATTTCGAAACTGTTTTAAGCAACAAACACATACCCAGACAGTTGGTCTGGGAGTGACCTTGCACAGGTCTGGTCAGAGGATCAAATCCTGGGCTGGCCGATTTTGTCCTTTTTTTCAGCTTTTCTTTATATATATATATATTAAATAAATGCAATTAATTATTAAAAATAGCAAATCTGGTCCAAAAATTTTATGAAAATTATTGTAGCTTCACAAAACTCTAAAGTTTATGCTTTTAATTTTATTTTTTTCGAAAAATATTATTTATTATTTTAATGTATTTATTTTGTTTAAATCATAATTAATTCATAAAACATTTATTTTTAATTATTTTAATACCAAAATTTTTTTGTGAGTTATTCCTAACCATATAAAACCTTGTACTAATTTTATTTTCTGTAAAAATATAATTTGTACCATTTTTTACAATTTAAGTAGATTTAATTGATTTAATTCAATTAAATTCTGTTTTAATTAAAAATAAGATGGAAAATAATTTATAAAATTATTTCTCACTTATAACAGATCTAAACCACTGTTAAAAAATGAAAATAATTTTTTGCACTTTATTTGAATTTATTTGCTAATTTTTTCATTATTAATAATAATAAAGCAATATAAATTACTAGAATATCAAAATTTCGAGTTTAAAAATTCTGGAATATATTTTATATATACCAGAATAAACTTGACTTAGAATTTTTATATTTATTTTGTTTATTATATTTTTTTTTTCACTTTTATTCCTATTTATTTAATTAAAACAAATTAGGGTTTAATTCAAAAACCCTAAAATCGCCAAATTTTAATCTATAAAACCCTAAGTACCTAATCCTCGATACCTTAGATTTTAAGATTCATTATCTTATAAATTATTATTCCTTTAGGTTAAATCATTTGGAATCTTTATTATTTAAACACTCATCGTTCGGTAGGATCAAATCCCCGTGTACACTGTGAGTATATCTTTCCCCTTTTTACTGTTTTACTCTTTTGGGGTGAACCATGTACCATTTACTATTGAACTTACGTATACTCTTTATAACGCAATGTGCTTCATGATATGTTTTTTGTGAATTGTATGAACGATTTGTCAAAGTCATTAACCTTTGGGCCGCACCTAACAATGAGTAGTACTACGAATTATATCCCATGATTGACTTACGTGAACGAGTTAAGTCCTTGGTCATTGTTATGGTTTTTATTGAACGATGTTTGTGAACGATTATTGAACTATGTGAGGCTTGATTTTGACCCTTTTACATATTACAAATATCATAGCACATAAATTGCGAATTACTATTTGAACTAAATAGATATACTCACCAATACATTATATGTGTTGACAAAATATTTTGTACATGTTTCAGGTGCAGTTTGCTCAAGTTTTGCTTTACACGTTTATTATATTGTGTTACTTTAAGACAATTTGTATTTTGGTTTGAATAATGGAATTGTTTTGATAATTATATTTACATATTAGTCTATGTGCTTTTGAACAATCGTCACTACGTGACACCTCGATGATTCCGCCATCGGTTGGGGTGTTACAGTCCCCGAAACCTTTCTTATGTTGTTGCTTTGATCACACCAAAGAGATTTAGTTTCCCTAAACCAATTTGAGCACTCCACGCTCCCTTGTCATTCCATAGTCTTAACAATTGGTAATATATGCCTAGGGTTGTTATCCCTTCACTCGGCCTTCTAACTTTTCGATTATTATATGAAGGCCTCAACTCTCGTATAATTACTCTGAGTCACACTACTCTTTTGTTTAACTAGATATTATTTCCTTGCGTAACATCTACATATATACCCCTACCGGGTATTCTAGCTACTCATGTATTTCTCATAGACACGCCTTAGAACCGTTGACTATCCCCCGTCTACTATTATGCCGAAGGATGTACTGGTTTAACGGTCCATTCTATCATGCACCTTAGGGCATCTACTGTGTTACTCAATATTAGTAAGCATACGTATACATCCCTACGCATCTATTAACAACAAGTAACATGTCTTGGTTTCCAAGACTAACCCGGCTTTTTAACATGGCCATTTTCTAATCCCTTGGATCTATTTATTGGGTTCCACCTACCCTTAGTGATTGTTATGGAAATCGTTACCGATTCCCACACCTTGCCCAACCGGTTTGCTAGGCTCATATATTCCATGTATCTTAATCTAAGGTATGATCCATTATGGTTCACCCTTCTTTTAACCTCACACGAAGTGAGTTATCCGGTTTACTATGCTTGGGCTTTCCCCACAACATATCTAATTCGTGTCCGTTAATTTGAATTTGGGTTTTCCCCAAATTCCCGTTTTGCTAACTCGATTGGTGGTCATTGCCCCAACCGAACTGTTTAAAGACTTTTGAGTTTTCAGAGTTCAAATCATGTATTTATTTAGAATGATTATTTTCTAGAATCCTTTTTCTGATTTACCGATCCAATATAAGTTGAGGTCGGTTTTCTTTCATAATACACGGTGTCGATTGGTCATTACAATATGTTTTATCAACTAATCTCCCATTATCACAGTTTCCATTAGATTGTACCAACTATACAATCCAATGTTTTCACTTTTTCATCCTTAACCTGAGGGTGAATGATTTACTAATTTACCACGGCTCAAGTCTGCTGTTCATGTCATTAATCCAAAGATTTATGACTTATTGATTATCACGGCCTAAGTCCGTTGTTTATGATTTATCAACCAAAGCCGAAGTTATGGTTGATATCCTGGAGCAATACGTCAGGCTCTACGATCCCCACGGGTCGTTTATACCTCGGTTTCACATGTCCATATTTATGTCACTGACCCGAAAGTCCAGTTGACCCATGGGTTTATCACGACCCAGCACATTGTCTGTCTTTGTTTAGCATTTCCTCAGGTTCTATAATCGCAAGGATGTCGCGTCACCTCCTACTTACTAAGCCTTTGCTACATAGATTACATATGTATTAATTATAAGAAATGTATCGTATCATATGTTTAACATTTACTTGGCCAGGGTAAGTAATTCGCATATGGTACAGATGGACTTGTTACATGTAATACATTACTCCCTATATAGGCAAATTTTCAGTTCGTGCTTGTGACCCTTGTTTTATTTGGTAAAAACCCTTTCTTGATAAATTATTCAACGTTAGGTCTACCTTCATTCATTAAGAATAAACGATGTGTTTTCATTTTATAAATCTTTGTGTGATCACACTCATTGGCATGACCACAATGCGGCTCTAGCATCCTTTGATTTTAAAAGTTAGCTTGGATGATTACCCCCATCCCGAATTCAATGTTCAAGTTACCTTTGTGCATTGATTGTTCACTATTGTGAATAATGCACATTTCCCATCTAGCTTCTTGCTTGCGTATGCAATTACCACTCTTCATTTGATGATTGCATACTAACACACTTAATATGATCAGAGCGTGTACCTGATTGATACTTGCCCTTATATTCCCTTTTGTTATCGATTCATTAGTCTGAGTCGTTACTTGACTTGGTCCTTAGTGAGCATGCTCTCAGCCGTGCCCCTGAATCCTCCACCACCTCGTTGGGTGAATCATTCAATCCCATTTTGATCGAATATAGTGTTCTCATCCCTGTCACAGTTACAATTATAATTGACTAGCGACATGACATTTCATTATTAGTATGCACCATTGCAATAGTAATGCTAGAATAGTTGTCACACAAGAGTTTTGATGGCTGAATTAATCCTTGGCTAGGCCCCATACTACCTAAACGTTTCTTTACCAAGATTTTGGGATAGCGTGTATCTACACGATATCCCTATTGATTACCTTTAACAATCTCCGATCAAACCAGATTGTTATTACAGATATTACTTACCGGATTCCTCGATCAAGTCGCGAATTGAACACCCTTCCATACTTTGAGCGCACAGTTTGAGTCCAAGTATCCTTCCCGACACTCGTATCCCTCAAACCAATGGCTCTGATACCACTTGTAAGACCCTAACCCGTAAACACGCGATTAATTTTAAAACTTACGGGCTTTGGTCTTAATGAATAACACTCCCGATTAAAACTTTGGTAATTAAGAAAATCAAACTAAATGAAATCTCATGTATAAATGGTCCCAACCAACTCAACATTATAGTTACTAAAACATGTATAAAAGATTTCGTTTTAATCGGGGAATTCTATTGCGGAAGCTTTCGAGCGTTTGGGTGTGTTCGGCTCTTCTCGTGACTTGATCCTCGCTCTGGGACATCCAACGAATATACACCTAGCACCATTAAACAAAGAATGGTTAGTGGGATTGATAATAATGCATTTAGATTAGTTAATATGCTAATATGTATCAAACGGAACGAGTATGGTCAAATGACCAAACAAACAAGTTTAGAAGATGTCCCGCTGTAGGTTACGGCCATCAAGTCTCCCTTTCGGGTGTTCAAAGGCTTGTGTCGTTTTTCATCCAAATCTACTCAAAAGGCTGAACGGCCATTCACTCCAGGTGAACGGTCGTTCACTAGGCCAAAACCCTTTTTGACAATTCTAAAAACATAAGAATCATATTGTCATCCCATTAGGCACTTATTTAACTGAAAACATAGATCGGTTTGTCTCATCATGACCCAGTTCTCAGATTTAAATGTTTATGTCGATTTTACTCAAATTGACCCGTTAAGGTCATGGGTTATACAAAATGCTATTTGACCACACAAAAGCATAAGGGCATAATGTCAACTCGTTAGATGTTTGTTTAACTAAAAACATTATCCGTATTGTTTCACTATGACCCGGTTCTTATTTTTAACCTTTAGTAAATCTTTCAATTTAGCCATCCATAACGACACTACTTGATTCTAATCAATTGTTTTTGACTTAATAACTTATTTGAATGCTTCTAAGCCCTCACGGACTTAGTTTTATTACAAACCCATAATTTAACTATGGCTTTAGCCATACGTGGCGCCAAGGCGCGCATTAAGCTTAGCTGGAATAATACTTACCGAATTGGCCTTCACTCCTCATATGGGTTGTTTTTTAATCGAATTCACTTTGCCTAAAGGCGTTTATCTAACTACGGACTTACCGGGTGGCGTTGACCCATACCTTGCATCCATTGAGATTACTTAGGCATCGAGTGCCCAATTTCCAAGTATTCTCCTGCATGCATTCTAGATTGACCACATTAGTCTCTCGAGACTCAATGGTGATATATTTACCATTGGACCCATTAACCACGAGATTACTAAAGCTTAGAATACCGACTTTGAATGTCGGGTTCGAATGATGAGAAAGATCACCATTTAACCCATTAAGGTTCATGGTTTATAACACTTTGACATTCCAACCTTTAGCTATGGGGAAATGGCAATCCCACTTGACCCATTTACAATTTGCATAATTTCCTTATTAGAGTGATTTTTATCAAAAATCTTGAGTTTAGACTCTTGCTTACCAATTAGTTTTATTTATTGACCAATCGATGATTTTCATCAATTGATCAACACACTTTGATTCCTTTATTACCATCAATCCTATTTTGACATGAATTCGCATGATCTACCCGTTTAATAGGTTTCACCCCTTGGGGTCATACCGTTGTCTCACATCAAAGTTTAAAGACCAAAATATACAACACTTAGCCCATGATCATAGTCTAATAGTGTAAGTAAACTTACTTGTATTCACCCTCATTTCCTTGCACTTGAGGCTTGTACTCGCTTGACCCGTTTGCTTGTTGATCAATTCTTTCCAAGCTTGCACCTAGCTTGACAAGATCAACCTTCACTATACTCATAAAATTGATCAAGTTAGTCATCATGTCCAATAACTAACACATCTCATGAGTTTATTCACACCATTTCATCTAGGTTTGAGTTTGGGTCTGTTTGACTTCTAAAAGTCAAACTGTCCATAAACATATTCATGTACACTAGCTTAGGCAATGATGCACACAAGTACTAGGCTTTCATTCCCTATACTCATCTCAACCAAAACAACATTTAGTGTTAAGGAAGTGGGTATCTAGACAATTACATGTGTTAAGTTCATAAAAACCTTATTTTCATTACTGCACTTTTTGCGCAGCAGCTGTTCGGGTCACTTTTACCCCTTCTAAACCCCATAATCTGATTTCGACTTTCAAATAAGAAATGTGCTACGTTCAAAGAGCTTTCCAGGAATATAAAGAACGCCTCCTAATGATTTTTCTATGATTTTATATGAATACTTTAAGATCAGGTCAGAAACATATTATGTGCAGCGATTTCCCTTTCAGCTGCTGTAATTGACCATTTTGACCCATTTAAACCCGAATTAGTTGAACACGTTCAAAGATGGATTGTGCTTCGTTCAATGACCTTTCCAGAAGTATAAAGAACACATCCTAAAGATTTTTCTATGATTTTATATGAATATTTTAAGATCAGGTCAGAAACATAATTCTGACCAAACAACTTTGCTGTCAAACCAGAAATGTCCACTTTACATGCTGTTTTGACCCACTAAAACTCAGAATTAGCTTCTCATAACTAAATATGAAATGTAATATGTGCAACAAGATTTTCAACGATATAATGCTCGTCTTCTAACTTCTAATAACGAGTGAGATATAGCAAAAACCCATTTCTTATACATACATGAATCCTTCTATTTCACATGAATCTATTAACACACAATCGTTTTTATCACATAATATCTTTCCTTTGATGTCTACAAACATAAAGAAACCCATAGCCATCATTAATTCACGTTTTCATAAAGCACCCCAAAATCTCATCTTCCTAAATAAAGAGAATTAGATTGAATTCGATGAAATATAGGGTACCTTATGATGCATTGGACCTTAGATGACCACTAGAAGACTCATGCACTTCAAGAACTTTCTGATTTGAACATGAATTTGGTGTTTAGGGTTTGTAGGTGAAAGGAGATTGAATCTCCTGATTATTTTCGACATACGCACACTAAGTGTGTTTTTTCATTTTAATTTACTAAATAAAACTCAAGTTTGATATATTGGCAGCTATGGTCCCTCTACTAACCCCCAAATGTCATTTTCTTATAAAACTAACTAGTCAAGTTAGTTTTCTTATATCGTTTGCTCACTTTTATAATTAATAACAGTAACTAGGTCATTTCCATATTAGAAAATAACCCACATTCTTATTGTCTAAGTCTCATTTTATGATTTCGCTAATCGGCCTAATAGCGTAATTAGGCGAAATGGATGATTTTGGGGCGTTACAATTTAGCCACCACCTTCCTTGAAAATTTTCTACCATTTAACTACCATTTTCATTGAAAATTTGATACCGTTTAGCCATGACTTTCATTGAAACTTTGCCACCATTTAGCCACCACTTTCATTGAAAATTTTCTACCATTTAGCTTTGCTACAGGTTTTTTTTCCTGCTTTATTAATTCAATTACATTTCAAGAAAACTATATTATATAAAACAGTCAAATTATACAAAATCTAAAATTATATAAAACAAATTTGTTATAGTTTTTCCAATTTTAAAATCATATAAAAGACTCTAATAGAAACACCAACTAAAACATCAAATAACCTGAATTATCCATAAAAAAACTTCAAAACATTCATGTCTAAGTGTTTAAAGCCTATTTACGACCCGTAGCTGTTAACATAACTTCAATTTGTGTCATTCTATTGAGCATAGCCTCTTTATCCGCATTATCGTTTTCTTTTTTCAGCCACCAAGCCCGCAATAATTCCTTCGAACCATTTTTATCTTCATCTTTTTCCTTAACAAGCTCTTTGATAACCAAGTTCAACTTTTTAATCTACAAAACAAACAGTGAATAGAATCAAGAAGTAAGAAGTAACAAAATCTAATAACGGGTCAAGTGAGTTGCACAATAAAATAATCCAATTGTAAGTTACAATTCTAGTGCTAGAAGCCACATAACATGTTATGATATATTTCCATACTATTACTTAGAATAAAATTTTACTTAAACAATGAGCAGAGATTGTCTAATCAACTCAATAAGAAATTCCTAAACATTCTCAATACATTGAAGGCATCAAACTGACAATAAAAAAGCAAACACAAACCAAACAAATACAATATTTATGGGAAACAATTCAAATGCATAAAAGTAGACAAAGAAGTCAAGTATTGGTGAAAAATTAGGGTGTATATTCTCATTGTTGACCTATAATTCAAACCTCATGTTGAAATAATATATATCATATCTTCATCACAATCTCCATATCTACATCATGTTTACAAGAATCAAGATGAAAATAAATCATGAGAAAGCTTTGACATCCTACTATAAATTACTAATGTACATGATTTCATTTATGTTAAAGAGTAAATAATTCTTTTATATATTTTAAAACTACTATCAGAGTAAAAAGGAATACGCATACCTCGGGGTCTTCTCTATCATGTACATATGGGTCTCTAACATTGCCTAACCCATACACTTTTCTTCAAAATTATCATTAGCTAAATGTGTAGCTTGAAACTGAATAAATGAAAAAGCGTGTTCTGAATCAAATGAATAAATGTATCATCACATGAGTTTGAGACCTCTGCCACAATACATGTCTTGTGAGACCTATAATAAAATATATTTGTCATGTCATAAACGTTCCTTATCAGCTAGTATCAGTAGCTAGAATTTAATATCACTAAATGCCTTTTAGCTTTAATCAAACCAAGAATATGAAAGACGAGTTACCTCAGGTTGTTATGAGTTTCAACAATAATTACCAAGCTAAAAGAATGACTAAAAGCTCTAGTAAGCATCAAGCCTTCCTCTAAATAAGGATTCACAAAAAGCATATGAACACAATGTTGATGTTAACGTTGAAAAAAAACTCACATAAAATTTGCCAAGAACTAATACATTAGATATATTATGTTACAAACCCAAAATTATATAGCCTTTGTACAGACACTTAACTTCTTGGCCCTTGCCAGTTGAACCACTTGTGGTCATCTACGAGCATTTCCAATTCACGCTTGACCACATCAAACTCAATAGTTTAAGTAAAATACTCCTCAATATTCATTTATAAATACCGGGTTCTTCTATAAACTCATTTTTCTACATATCTAAAAATTTCATTAATCATGTGCCAATTTGATAGTCTATTAATTAATTAATATAAAAGCATCCTGTTCAATATTTCTATACATGAAACTAATTACAATAGGTCTTGAAATTAACACCCCAACATGAGCAACTAAGTAAATGTCAAGGTTATAACAATATAAAGTATGGAAATACGTACCTCTACCTAGAAAATTGATTATATTTTGTTTTCTTCATCCAACCCAACCCAACCCAACCCTTTGATTGCCATGCTTTAATAATCTTGCTAGCTTGAAAATTCAATACCACACATTTTAGCGTACGAGTTCAAAATGAATTTGACATTGAACCCCATACAACACTTCCCTTAGGTTAACTTTCTATTGTACTTTTTATTCAGTGTACAAGGTTTCTCATATTGAGTTTGCAGGATAACATCAAACTTAGTAAAAGCTTCTCGCTGAATACTTCCAAATTATATAAACCCTTATGAAACACTTCAATTTAAATATAAAATTGACAAGTTTGTGAATTTGTATAAAATATATAATTATCATCACTGCAAGTTTACAAACAAAAAAAAATGCACAGCTGGATTTCAGAACACGACATCAACAAAAGAAATTAAGAGAAACCATAATTAACACCAAAATTGGTCTCAAAATTAACCACAACAACCAAGCATTGATGAAAACAGTGAAAAGCTGAATCGATTTCCTTTGCGCATTCATATCACACAATTAAAAAAACGGTGTGATGAATAAATTAATACGGGGAAAAAATCAGTTAACATCTATGTTGAGTACATTAATGAATGAGTGATCGAAGAGGATGATTAATTTTGGGGGGTTTGAAGATGGAGTTATCAATATCTCTAGAGACTGGCTTTCTTCGTGCCAATGATCCTTTGGTTCAATGGTGGAAAGGATTGATGGTCCCAATGAGGACTCCGGTTCGATCCCCGCTGGATGCAGGTGAGGTCAGGGGGTTTTACATTGCCACTCGTTGCGTGGTTTCCTCCTGGAACGTGCCTGGGTGTACACTAGCCGATGATACCTTCGAGGGGATTTTCCTCGGAGTGTTTGAGGGCCCGGAAAAACCTGCCCTCTTTCCGGATGGTCTCCGTGGTTCGAACCCAGGGTTTTCCTTTCCAGTAAGGTCACTTGACCACTGGGCTATAGCCGTTCAAAAAAAAAACTGGCTTTCTTTGTATAAAGAAACTGAAAAGAGATAAGAGTGGGAGGGAAAGCTTAGATGGAAATAATTTTCAAGTCAAAAGGATAGAGGGAAAATGTAAATTTTACGAAAATTTTAGAGGTAATATAAAGTTTTTGAGTTTTCATTAACTTCAAAAATCACTAGGCTGCTTAAGAACTCCATGGCTCGCGGATTGTTTCAAGTTCACTCGAAAAAAGTTTGGCTTCGTGATTTTAAATTAGTAGAGTTATCTCTGCTCGGTTTGTAAATGAGCCGAGCCGAGTCATGGTAGGTTCGGTTTATGGCTCGCTCGTTTGGCTCATTTATATTAAACCCCAAATTTATATATTTGTATGTATATATAGGTAGATTATAGGGATGGTTTATATCTGAAGAGATTTTAGCATAGAAACCCTAACCTGATTCCCGGTCGATCTAGCGTTTGTAGTGCTCTATAGTTTGCGATGGTTGATGATTGTAGAGGTCAATATTCTATGCGAATTTTTCTTACTTTGCAGTTGTACATAAGCAAAAAATTGACTCCTGACGTATAAGAAGGAGTGCGGTTCGTTCGATAAATTCCTGGTTTTGTTTGTAGATGATGTAAAGAGGGACAAAGATGAAGACACTGTATAGGGCGCAGGCTGAGTTATTACTTTTTCAGAGAGGGAGAGGGGAATTTGAGGCAGAAACAAGGAGCGGGATTGGTATTTTTTTTGTTTTTGTTTTTTTAACGTAATTCTATAGTCCAGATGATGATAAAAAAGGTGTGTTAGGATTTTGATTCCATCATTTTTGGTGGGATGGTTATGTTACAGACGCTTATTATATTTTTTCGTTGTGCAATAAACAAAGTAGTTTACAATTGGCTTAATTACAATTTAACCTTAATTATGCTTCTTTTATTTCGTTATTCGGATTTAATGATGTGTTGTTTTACAGTATTGAACGATTGTGATTGTAAGTGTGTTTTATGTATTTAGTAAGGGCGTTTTACTGATCTTAATGAATAATTATCATATGATTTCAGACAATCATGTTGGGAAAACGCATCTAATATATAACAAAACGCATGTATAAATGTTTGAGAAATCAGAATAACATAGTATGACTTAAAACGCCTTTAGTGGTATAATAAAACGCATTTAGATATTGGTGTTTTCAACATGTTTTCATCTTTATGTATTTGTGCATTGTTGTGTTTTTTGTAGTGTTAAGTAGAAGAAACAAGGAATGTTATAATCCAAACTGGTTCTGATGATGATTTCCAGACTCCTGTAAAAGATTTTAGTAAAGTAAGGAAAGTTATTGAGAAATCGAAAAAAGTTGTTGAAAAGGAAAATGTTCATAAACTGAAAAAAAGGAAGAAACAAAGTCAGAAAGATTAAGAAAGTGAGTCAGATGGTGATTTTGTGAAGCTAAACAAGAAAGTAAAACAAAAAGAAGGAAAAAAAACCAGCAGAAAGACCATTCGTTGAATACAGGGATACCAAGTTGACACTAAGTTGTTCTCCAACAGATTTTGTAAAAAACTTGACAGAATACACAGATGAACAAAAAGAGGTTGTAAAGAGTATGGGTTTTGGTTTTGTGCTGGATATTGATATAAATTCAATTCAAACCGAGCTAGGTTACTGGTTGTTATCGACTTATGACGAAACTAAAAACACAGTTAATGATGGGAATTGGAGTATCAAAATAACAAGTTCTTTGGTACATGAATGTTTCGTGTAAGTGCACGGATTGTGACTAATTGCTTTGGATTGTCATTCTAGTGTTTTTGGTATGATTTATGGTTTACATGGGGTCGAAGGTGGCTTTTATATGGTCGAAGGAGGAACTTAGAAGGTCGAAGGGAGAATATTATGGTCGAAGGAAGCCTTAATGTGTATAATGTCTTGGTTCGAGCTATGATGCAGGTCGAAGAACACATTCGACCTATACGGGGGGTCGAATGTGCAGTAGTATAAAAGGCTTAAGTTTTATTTTGTTGTTAGGTTTTTGGTCACTTGGTCTAGTTTGTTAAGTGTGTATTCTCTCTGTGTTTCTGGAAGGTTCTTAACTTGTTTATTTCATTATAAACTCAATTGTTAAGATAAATCAACAATGTTTATTAATGAAATGATGATTGAAAAGGTATTTGATTGTGTCTGATTTGATCTATATCATATTGCATATGATCTAGGGTTTCTGCACCTAGATTGTTCTACTTGTATGATCATATAGTTGTTTTTGTCAAAACCGATCCTCAACAATGTGGTATCACAGCTTATCTGGATCATACAACTGCAATTTGATAGATTTCGAACAGATTTTGATCCAAAAAAACACCTAATTTTTTTTTGTTTAGCGTGAACTTTGAGTTTTAATGGAGATTGATTGATTTGGACTAGATTTCACGGATAAAATCAAAATTTTCATTCATTAAAGTTGATCTCCATCAAATCCGAAGCAAAACCTGATAAAGATCATCAAAATCCATAAACTTTTGAAAAATTTGGATCAAATTAACTGATTTTTGAAGAATAACCGTTTTTCAAATGGGTCGGGTCGAACCAGAGAGAATTGGGTCGAACGTGTGAGTTTTTGGTGTCGAACCAGTGTTTTTAGGTCGTATCTGAGTGTTTTTAGGTCGAACCAAAACTTTTCAAGTGTGATGTTTGTTCATTCGACCAAGTTGGTTACATTCGACCATACGGGAGGTTGAAAGTGGGTTTTTGTCAAGGTCGAAGGAGTCTAGTGTGTTACTTTTCTACATTCGAGTCTGATCAAGGGGTCGAACCAAGGTCATATCTACATTCGAACACATGTTTTCTTTTCAGAGGTCGAACCAAGTTTGTTTTTGGGAATTTCCCATGACACCTAGACCTACAACAACACAACAACAGCACATTCCGATGAACCCATGGGCAGTGGCTTCTCAGAAGACAAACACTCAGTCATCTCAACCGATCAACTATCTTGCCATGTCTAGTACAACACCACCATCTGTTACTCAACCTCCACAACCACATGTGAATGACTATTGGGGCGTTGCAGCAGCAGCGGTTCATTCTCAGACTACTAATGCGATTACCACATTAATAAATGATCTATCATCGGGAAGTGGGAATCGTCCTCCGAAGTTGATGGAAATGTCAGACTACAATCAGTGGCAAAAGAAGTTCAAGATTCATCTAGAGGTAATGGGTTTGGAAGGAAGTGAAGCTTGGCAAATGATAGTAAAAGGATACGTTGCTCCATGTCTTGAGAACACCGATATCCAGATTTCACTTGAAGAGTTGAAAGAAGACGAAAAGAAAAAGTTTGCGGTGGAGAAGAAAGCCTTATCACAACTATCTCAGGCGTTGACTAAAGACTTATTACATCAATTTGGATCGTGTACTACATCAAAGCAAGTCTAGGATGTTCTGAAGAACAGGCATGATGGAAATGAGAAGACCAGAAGACTCAGAATGGAGGAGTTGAAGAAAGAGTTTGAAAACTTCAGTTATGTTGGGAATGAAACTCTAAAAGAACTTTTTCCAAGATATTGTCATTTGTTAACCGAGTTGTCAAACTATGATATCAAGATTCTGATGTCAAAATTGGTTGACAAGTTTGCTGATTCGTTGCCTCCATATTGGAGTCAACATGTTGAGGTCTTGAAAGAAAAGGATGCATATCAATATTGGACCATTAATGAGTTTATACAAAAGTTGGAGAACAAAGAGATGCAGGAGAAGAGAAAAGCTAAACGAGCACAGTTTCCACAGAATCCGGAGCTGTATCATGCTTCATCATCTGCCTCTATATCTAGTTCATTAGTGGGTGGGACTATTTCACCACACATAGCTTGTTTTTCAAATGTTGTTGAACCACCGAGAAACCCAATCAATTATCTTGCACTAGGACGAACCTACACACCAACTTCCTACACAACAAATTCTTTCATACCAACTCAACCACAAATGTATGCTGCTTGTTACACATCATCTATGAACACACCTCCACAACAACAATATCCTTCAATGACACAAGCATCTTCAAGCCAAAGTCCGATTGTGTTGGAAACTTCCAACATGAACAATGTAACTGTTGAAGTGGCACAACAACACATTGCTTTAGTCTCAGCAATGGTCGCTTCATATAATGGACTAGTGGCAAGTCAGATAGGCAACAACAATCAAACTAATGAAGATTATGCCCAGATAGATAAAGAAGAGATGGAACTGATAAATATTCAATGGGCTTTTGCAAGCATGATGAGAAGAGCTACCGAGTTTATTGAGAAGTCTGGAAGAACTGATTTTGCTACCTCACCAAATACTACCTATGGCTTCAACAAAGCTAAGGTAAATTGTTTTAACTGTGGTACTCAAGGTCATTTCAAGAGAGAGTGTACTCAACCGATGCAGCAAGGTAACAGAAACCCGTTTAATTCCAACTATCAGAACCGACAATCACAAAACCATGTTACCTATCAAAGCCAAAACAACAACAACTATCCACAACAAAACAATTACCGAAACCGACAAAACACCTCTCAAAATACCTCATCTAGACAAACATCTACACCCAATCAAACTCAAACCCAAACTCCATCTAACCCAACCAGAACCATTATTCCTATTTCTACACCAAATAGCCAACCTCAAAATGAGAACCAGAATCAAGCATTGGTGATTCAGAAGGATGAGGGTTATGATTGGACTGCTATGCAATTTGGAGTTGAGGAGATTACTAGTGGGAATGTAGCATGTCTTGCTAAGGAGATGGATTTAGAGGAGTCGGTGATAGCTGAAGATGTTTTGAAATCTGAAAAAGTGTCTGAGGTTGTGATTGAAGAGATGGTTGATGAAGTTCAAGTTTCTGTTGCTGAGAAAGTTGAAGATACAAGTGCTGAGAAGGTTTCGGGAACTATCATTAACTCAGTTGCTGATGTTGCTGATGAACCTGAATCTGTCTATTCTGACTCAGAGAGTGAAGCTGATTCGGAAGCGAGTGCTAATTCTTTAGATGATAAGATTGGTCAATTACTAGCCGAAGCAGACTTCTTGATGACGAAGAAATCGTGCATAGTGGATGATGCCTTTACGAAGATTGATTATTCTAAGTTCTTTGCTGGGAAGGAGGCTCACTTTGCACTGATGGCCATGACAGATCCGCCTAAATCGGTAAGTTCTGACTCTACTACTGACATGCGTAGTGATAAATACTGTGGTACTTGTGATAGATTGACTTAGGCGAACAAGCAACTCAAGGTTCAACTTGGGAGTGCTAGAATCAACATTCAATCTTATCGTAAGGATACACATGAATTCAACAAAACACTTGAAGGGTATAAAAAGGACATTTCAGAACTAAATAAAACCCTTTCTTTAAAACAAACTGCCATTAACAATTACATTAATGAGCTTGAAGAAACAAAATTCAAAATGGCTACTATCAAGTGTTTTGCTGAAAAGGTCAATAAAAAGTTAGAAAGCTATAAACATGTAGCTTATGTTGTTGACCTCATCATTGAGGAACCATCACAATCCAACAGTGCAAACTACAAATCTGTTCCTTCTCCAGTGTTATTTGAAAATCACAACTTGAATTCAGTAACACCGGAAAGTTCAGTGAAATCGGATTCCTCATCGGACAATGAATCGAACACTTCTAGTGTTGGAGATCCTCATTCCGATGTGAGACCGATACATGGATTGAATGATGAGGGAGTGGTCGCAGTAACTGATGATTCAGATACTGAAGATGAGAAACCTAAGAAAGGTGGTGATATTCCTGTGGAAAATCACATTATAATAAATGAACCAAGGTCACCATCTCAGGTTCCACATCCTCAAAAAAATCCACACCCAATGAATCAATCAGTAAAGAAGAATGATAAAAATGAATCTGTTGATAAACCAGTCAAGGTTTTCTATCGAATGGAAGGATCTGATAAGATAATCTCTGACGATGAATATCCAATACAGTTTGCCAATTATTCAAGGATTGAGAAAATTTGGCAGGAGAGTGCCATTTGGTTTCCGAAGCATGAAAGGACCAATGATATTCCTCCTGAACTTTTAAAGAAACTGTATTGTGTTAATTCAAAAGAACCAAAAGTTCATGTCACTGAATTCATTAAACCGAAAGAAAAGGTTAATGGATTTATTGAACCGGCTTACTCAAAGGAACCCGCTCCAATGAGTTTAAGGCGAAAGTGTGTTGATGATCAATACCCGGTCAATTCATTCGCTAAACCTAATACTAAAAATGTGTTTGAAGAATACCGTGCATATTTCAAGTGCGGGGACAGAGGGCATTTACTTGCTCACTGCCCGTATGTGAGACATAAAAGGCACGAAGTTGAGCAGAATTATAGGAATTTGGTTAATGATCATAGACAAAATGGTTCACAAAGACAATTTGTTCCTCAGAGGCAACAATTTGTTACTCGAAAGAAACATTTTAGATAGCAAAGACAACAATAGTTTTTCCCACAAAGACAACAATTTTATAATCAAAATCAGTTTTATAGCAAAAGGGAAAACAGACCGATTTTCTATGATAACAGCAATAGAATTGCCATGGAGAAGAAACTGAAGAAACAAATGGTGAACACAACTAATGATAAACAAAAGGTTTTTCCAAAACCAGCTGTGAAATCATCGGTTGGACTTGCGTCTGTTAAATCAGATAAGGTAACCAAGAAAGTTTCATTTACGAACGACACAAAGAAACCTACTGAGACTCAAAAATCTCATATTAGGATACTTAAACGTTCTGAACAATCTTGGACACCAACGGGTTCTCCAGGTGCATCTACATCAACTGCCAAAGTGAAAACTGAAAATGTGAAAGGTTTGAATGACCAGAAAAAGGTTGATTCGAAACCAAGTATTTGTGAGAGTGATTCTTTGAAGTCTAACATTCAAAGACCCAAGACCAAACAGGCTTGGGTCCCTATTAAAAACTAACTTTGTTTGTGATGTGTGCAGGGAGCTTCAGCTGGCCCTGTTAGCAGTCTTTGGATTGTCGACAGTGGAGCTTCTGGGCACATGACCGGAGCTTTAACGTTGCTATTTGACATCAAGAACATTAATGGTGGATATGTGGCATTTGCGGGAAACAAAGGAGGTTATATAACGATGGAAGGGAGTGTTAGTAATGGAATTGTAAGTTTTGAAAGAATTTCTTATGTGAAGCAAATTGATTATAATCTGTTGAGCGTCAGTCAGATTTGTGACAAACAGTTTTCTATTCACTTTGATGATAAATCTTGCTATATTCTGAAACCCAGTTTCATCATTCCAAAAGATATGACAACCCAGGGACAAGTCACGTGTTTTCTATCCAAAGCTACAGAAAAAGAATCTATTATGTGGCACAGAAGGATGGGGCACATTCACTTGAGAAAGATGAATCATTTGGTGAAGAATGGGCTTGTAGAAGGGGTTAATGTGAAGCATTTTCATTTGAATGATAAATGTGTGAGTTGTAAGAAAGGCATACAGCAGAGAAAGTCCCACAAACCAAAGAAAGTAAACTCTGTAGAATTACCACTTGAACGTTTGCATATGGATCTTTTCGGACCTGTCAAGCGTAAGAGTCATTATGGAGAACTTTACTGTCTTGTGGATACAGATGACTACTCAAGATTCTCGTGGGTGATGTGCATGCAACCCAAAAGTGAAACGTTTAATAATCTGAAGGTTTTGTTCACCCGGTTGGAAAACATCTACGGCTTAAAGATCAAACGAATTCGTAGTGACAACGGGACGGAGTTCAAGAATTCTCAGATGGATGCACTATGTGAAGACAAAGGAATTCATCATGAGTATAGTGCACCATACACTCCTCAGCAGAACGGTGTTGCAGAACGCAAAAACAGGACTCTAGTAGAAACGGCACAGACAATGCTTGTCGACTCGAATATTCCAGTGATGTTTTGGAATGAAGCAATTTACGCAGCTTGTTACACACTGAATTGTGTATTAACAGTGAAGAAGTTTGGTAAAACTTCTACTACTCTTGATTCATCAGAATCGGAAGACGACGATGAAATTTTCAGTGAAGCTATCTTGGATCATGCTACGGAGACACCACCAGTGAACCCAAATCCAGATGTTGCATCTTCGTCTAATACGGGTAATGATCTGGATAGGGCAGAAAATTTGACTACTTAGACGAGAGTTCAAGTTCCTGATCATCCGGAATCCCGGATTCATCAGATTCATCCGCTTGAGCAAGTTATCGGTGATCCCCGGCAGCAGTGTCATGACTAGAGGACAACTACGACGTGCAACTTCACATGATAATATTGGAGCCCTAGCCCTGTATGCGAAAATACAAAAATCTGGTTGTCAAAATGACTGGTCCTTTGCTTGTTATGTTTCGAAGGTGGAGCCGCGGACATACAAGGATGCTTTACAAGACGATGCGTGGGTTGAAGCGATGCAAGAGGAATTGTTACAGTTTCAAAAACTGGGAGTCTGGACGCTAACAAATTTACCACCAGGCCAGAAGAAGATTGGCACGAAGTGGGTTTTTAAATGCAAGAAGGATGATCGAGGTGTCATTGTTAGAAACAAAGCTCGATTGTTCGTTCAGGGATTTAGTCAAACGGAAGGAATATATTATAATGAAGTCTATGCACCGGTTGCGCGTATAGAAGGTATGTTTCTAGCGTATGCTTCCTATAAGAAGTTCAAGGTGTATCAGATGGATGTGAAGAGCGCATTTCTGTACGGTGTGGTCAAGGAAGAGGTATACGTTGGTCAACCACCAGGCTTTAAAGATCCTATCCACCGGGATAAGGTCTATATACTCAACAAAGCACTTTATGGTTTGCACCAAGCTCCACGGCAATGGTATGAGGAGATGAGTACGTACCTACTTTCCAAGGGATTCAAACGAGGTTTGGTAGACTGTACCATGTTCACAAAAGAACAGAGGGTGACTTGCTTCTTGTTCAGATATATGTTGATGACATTATTTTCGGTTCTACTAATGAGCTTTTATGCAGAGAATTCGAACGAGTCATGCAGGAAAAGTTCGAGATGAGTGCAATGGGGGAAATGCAATTTTTCCTAGGCTTGTAGGTGGATCAATTGCCAACGGGCATCTTCATTCACCAGATGAAATACGTATCTGAAGTCTTGAGCCGGTTCCAGATGGAAGATTCAAAGCCTATGGATACCCCAATTTAACCTAATTACGGGATTGGAGTTTACGTTAAGGGGGAGCTTACAGATCCCTTCACGTATAGAGCCATCGTCGGATCTTTGATGTATCTGACTGCTTCTCGTCCAGATATAATATTCGCAAACTGTCTCTGTGCTAGATCTCAATCGAAGCCGAAACAAAGTCACCTTACAGCTGTCAAACGAATCCTGAGATATCTAAAGGGTAGTCCGTCACGTGGACTATGGTACCCTAACGATGATAATTTTGACTTTGTTACTTTTAGTGATGCAGATTATGGTATTTGTGATAAAGACAGCAAATCCACAATGGCTGGATGTCAATTTTTTGGGAGCAGGCTCGTGACCTGGCAATGCAAAAAGCAGACAGCAGTTGCACTATCTACTTGCGAAGCCGAATACGTGGCAGCCTCGAGTTGTTGTTCACAGGTTTTGTGGATTCAACAGCAGATGCGCGACTACGGTTTGCAATATCTTAAAACCCCAATTCATTGTGACAATGAAGCTGCCATAGCACTCACTAAAGACACAGTCAATCACTCTAAGACTAAGCACATCCGGATTAAGTATCACTTTATACGTGATTGCTATGCTAAAGGGTTGATTGATATGGTCAAAATCCACACGGACTATCAGAGAGCTGATCTTTTTACCAAAGCTTTTGACAAATCAAGATTCGAATTTTTGCTAAGAGCTATGGTATTAAAGAAAAACAAGACTAATCGTCACCTCGGTTTATCACCTTTTTAAGTTTTAGTTTTATTGTTTTTTCAGAAAATCAAAAACCCAAAAATATGTTTTCATCTCAGGGGGATTTTTATTTTCAGAAAAACCAAAAACATTGAAAAATCCAAAAAGCCATAAAAATAAGAAAAACCCAAAATGATTTTTCAGGAGTATAAGAGGAAATGATAGTACATCAGTGGGGATCTGACACATGCTAAAGAATTGAAGTGCTATATAAGGCGTGTGTTGATTTTGTGTGATGTGCTGGTAGGCTTCGTAGACTTATTACTGCATGCCTTAGTGATACAAACATAACGCGCTACTCGCTAAGTGGTTGAACACCTCATGGGCATATGGTCTTGGTACCGTAATTTCGTTTGATAGGGTTGCCAAAATCTAAGGTTTCGGGGCGTTATGTTATTTGTTATCCGGGGTATCTTGATTGATCGTTTGTCGTATTAATTTACGGACCTAGATTCAATCAAGATATTTGCTAAAAGAGCTAATATGCCAAATCCGAAAGTTACCGAATTGAGGAACTTAATGTATAATAATGATAAAAGATCATTTAATGAATCGTATCATATCTATGATGAAAATCATGATTGATATCAGCCTCAACCTGGTACGTATGCACATGTTACTCTGTAGCATTGATTTGCTGACCTGTACACCTCTGTGCTATGTATCTTGTAATATAACGGATAACATTTGGCATAATCACGCGTTACGACGAAGCTTTGTGCAAATTCCTTGATACGGGAGTATGTCGTGTGCGTGGGAACCATAAGCCTGTTAGTTATTAATACACCTAATTGCGTATCTTTTTAAAGCACTGCATAACAGTCTGCATGTGAGCTTATGTGGATAACAATATTAGCAATTGTCGGATCACACATTGTCTTTACTGATAATAAATAATAAAGATCAATGGTGTGATCAGATTTCTCAAAAATCTGATATGATCCTCTTACCGGAAATCACAAATTGTTTACTACTTTATATCTATATTTCTGCATTTAAAATTTTTCATTTCTACAAAATATACAAAAACTCAAAAAGATTTCTAGTTTGTTTTAGCATAAATTTCAGAAAATTAAAAAATTTTACATTTTTGTGTTATTTTTGATAACTGATGGTGATTGATGGTCATTTTCTGAAGTTTGACAGACCAATTTGAGTTTTGTATCATAAAATGATTAATGATAAGTTACACATACAAAATAGTATTATTCATTTTGAAGGTTTAAATGTTTGAAAATGATAAATTGGGATTCGAATTTGAGATTTGGTAAAATTTTTAGAAATCCAAGTTTACATTCGCCCCTTCGGTGGGTCGAAGGTAAGTTTGTGTCCTCATTCGAACCTTCCAATGAGGTCGAATGAGAGTGTTTGAGTGTTTTATCTTCATTCGAACCATCCAGCTTCTTTTGAACTTTTCAATAGGGTCGAAGGAGGATTGGATTGTCTCGTTCGAACCCATACTAGGGTCGAATGTGGAGCCTATATATAACACAGTAGCCTCATTCGATCCCTTACAATTTTTCAAAAATTTCTCTCATTACCAGACCTTGTTGCTTGTTTGTTTTTCACCTTAGATTCTTGTTCCTTGTTACTTGCTGATCATTTTGATCTAATTTTCACAGGTAAACATTAACATTTCAGGGCAGAATCATCGATTGAATATGATAAACCCTAGCTTGACTAATCAAGGACTTTAGACGTTGAATGAACATCAATTGATGTTTGATTAACCATTATTGATGGTTTTAGGGGGAGATAGAAAAATCCAGGATTAAAACATTTTATTGAATCTGATTGATGATTTGAAACCAATAAACCCTAGATTTTGAGTTAAAACCATCTATAATAGGTTATTAACATCAATTGATTATTGAAACTGTTAATCGGCCATCTTAGAACATAAACAAACCAAAATGTGATGGTTATCCAGGCTAGATTGTGATTTGGTAAATTCAAATATCAAACAGTTATGTTCGACCACTTCATTAGGGTCGAATGAGACTTTTAAGGGTCGAAGGTGACTGTTTGAGGTCGAATGTAAAAACTAAGGGTCGAATGAATAATTTGTTTATCTGTTTTTCACATTCGAACCAGTTTTTCACATTCGAACCATTATAATTCCTCATTCGAACCCCCGGTTGGGTCGAATGAAGGAATTTTGACCAAAAATTCATAGTTTGTCCGATTTTGATAAATTTTCATGTTTATTGTTTTGCAGTTTGTAATGGCTGAACAACAAAATCCTGAAAAAGAAGTTCCTGTTCAAGAGCAACCAGAAAAACCTAAGGAGTTATTGTTTGAAGAATCACACAACTGCTGTGCATATATTGGTGAAGTTAAACAGCATGTTGAGTTTGCTGGAATTGTAGATTTCTTACAAAGAAGCAGAGTGATCTATGCTCTTGCTACAACAACTACAATATACAAGGATCATCATGTTGACTTTTGGGAGAAAGCTGTGAGAAGTTTCTGGGATGGAAAATCAGCAATTCAAAGTTATATTCAGGGAGAGCTTGCATTAGTGACTGAAGATGATATTCGGGAGGCTTTGCAGTTGAGAGATTCTCCAACAGATCCCAGAGAACTATCTTGGATTGAACAGAGGAAGTGCTTTCTAAGAATGAAGTACAATGCTCCAATCACTGATGGATTATTACACAAAGCAAAACTGTTTCCTCAATTCAAGTACTTGTTACATGTAATCCTGCATGTATTTGGACCAGTTAGAGGTGGGTATGATGTATTGAGGAAGAGCTTGAGTTCTTTGGTTGTTGCATTGATATTGAACAAGCCATTCAATGTATCTGGGATGATATTTGATCATATGATGGAAGTGTTGAAGGGATTGAATACTGACAAGTTTCTGATGTATCCAAGATTTCTGCAGATGATATTTGATAAAAAAAGTAACCTGATTTGAGAAGAGATCCAAAACAGATTGTTTATCAAAGCCACATGAATCTCAGTACTTTGAGTAGGATGAAAGGTTATAAAGGTGTTCCAGAAAATGAAAGACCTCCATTCAAGAACTTGTTTAGACATTTGACTAATCCAAGTTACAAAGATCCAGGTGAAAACAAAGCAAGACATGATGATAGTAATTCTGATAATGATGACCCTTTATTTCCTGTTTGATCCTGATGCTAAAAGGAAACGTCAAGTGATCAATAAGGGTGCTAAGTCTAGTAAGGGAAAGGCAATGGTTGTTGAAGTTGAACCAAAGAAGCAGAAGGTTGTTAAAAAGAAAGCTAGAAAAACAAAGACAATGTTGATTGATGAAGAGTCTATTGATTCAGAGGAGATTCAGGATGAAGAGGAATGGGGTTCTGGTAATATAAATATCAAATCCACTAAATCCAAGGCCACTGCGGTTAGTGAGATTGATAGTCTAAACAAAGCAATTGAGGATCAGTAACAAAGTCCACCAGCTTTGAATGAAGAAGAATTAGATCTTACTATTGACAATCTTGATTTTGGTGGATCTCCTGTTGCAGGTGAGAAGATAAAGAAACCAAAGTTTAAAACAATGGCAAAGAGAGAGAACCCTAAGAAGAAGAGAGATAGGGAAGTTGAATTGCTACTAGCTGGAAAGAAAGTCCCAGTTATTGGAAGCTTAAGTGCTACAACACATGTGACATCCCCAATTGCAATGAAGAAAAAGAAAGTGACTCAAGAAACAGCAGTGAATCCTAATCCTGAAGATTTTTCTAGTACTTTGGAGAATGTTTTACAACAGTTCAAAAAGAAGAAGACACCTATTGCTGAATCATCTACACCACAAGTTACTGTTTCTAATGAAGTAATGGAAGCAGTGAACAAGCAGATAGCATACATCATGATAGCCTTCAATAAGCAACAGGAAGAGATAAACAAGATGAAAAAGAATGAACAGACGATGTTGCAAATTGTTCTATCCTCAAAGGCAAATCAAGATGATCTGGAAGCAAAGTTGAAAGAGCTTCAAGAAGAAAACAAGATGTTGCTAGCTCGTGGAAAGAGAAACACAAGAAGAATCAAGTACTTACAGCATGAAAACACGAAGATCAAAGCTGATAATAAAGAGATGAAGAAGTTACTCGATGACTTGTATTCTAAAGCTCCTCAGCTGAAAGGAACAGAAGAAGAGGAAAAGGAGGATGATGAACAACAAGTTGATTATGAGAATTCTGATGATGAGGAAGGTGATGATGATGAATTTGATGATGATTCTTCAGATGATGATGATGCTGGTGATAAAAGTGGTAGTAAGAAAGATGTTAAAGGTGATGATGATAGTTCTGATGAATAAGATGATGATCAAGATGCTGGAAAGTGTAGCTATGAGAAGAGAGAAACTGACAAAGGTGATGCAGGTGAATCAAGCTCAAAGACACCTGGTGAGAATGTAGATGATGATGATAGCATTTTCTGAACTGAAAAGATTAGATCTTTGTCCGTTGAAGATAAGAACATGTATCGTCAGATGTTGAAACAAAAAGTTTGGACTATAGAGTTGACTGGAAAGTTTCCAGAGATCTTTGAGTCTGATGATATGAAGTTTGAGCTGGAATATAATGATCCTGATTTGGAGGATGGTGAAGTATCTGCTGCTGTGTCTAAAGAGATATTGGAAGGGTTAGCAAAGCAGGTCGGGAAGTCTCTGAAGATATAATGAATGAGAAAAGAGATTCAAATATTCCAGAAAGAGATGAAGGTACACATTCAGATGATAAACAAACTCTAGACTTTGAGGAGATTGAGATAGAGGATATTACACATGAAGAGTATCTAGAATACTTTAAAGACAAAGAGAATGTGGTGATACCTGAGATTAATGAAGAAACTCTAAATCAAGCTGAAAAACTTGCTGAAAAGAAGAGTAAGAAGTTTGTAGAAGAAGTATTTGAGAAAGATTCCAATCAGAAACCAAATATTCAATAGTCAGATGATTTGAAGAATTTGCTGAAGAGTTTAAGAGAAAAGGAGGAAAACAGACCAAAGATGAATGTGCAAGGAGGTTTCTATACATATCACAATCAACTGTATAAAGGAAGAGCCTTGGGATGGAGATATCTTAGGCAGTTAAAGTGTATTGGAGTGAAATGGGATAAAGGAATTCTATACTTCTACAGATTCCATGATATAAAGACACTGCCATACTGGGCTGTGAGAGATATATGTAGATTCACAATGACCGGTGCTTCTGCACATAATGATGTTGTTTGTTGGTTTGCTGACAGAATGAGTTGGGAGAGTAGAACGAAATGGAATATATTTATGCCTCAGTATCCAAAGAGAAAGGTTCATAAAGAGGTTGATCTGGTTACTAGACGGAAAACGGTTACATTGAAGTACAAACCTCCAGTTGTGATGAAGAAGATTCCTTTGATGCCTATTCAGCAACATTTTAGTAAAGAGTTTGTGTTGTGGTACTATGATTGGAGAACAGCTGAAGCTATCATTTTGTTGAAGGATAAGAAAGAAGAGTACAAGAAGATCCACATCTTTGATCCAATGTGGCTTATTAACTACTCATATGAAGACATCATCATGCTGTATTAAAATCCGATTTATTGTGAAGAGAAGGATAGAGAGCAAGCAATGAAGTATCATCGAGTTGTTTGTTTCTGTTTTGCTTGGGATGTAAACGCAGGTTGCGACTTTAAAGAAAAATTGGGAAAGTATGTGAAAGTAAATGAAGTGAAGAAAAAATCGACCAAACGTAAACTAGAACCGGAGATGAGCAAACAGCAGAAAAAGATTCTCCGAATCAAGTTGATGAACAAAGTAATGGATCAAGAACGTCTACAATCCAAGCAATAGTCAAGGGGGAGTTTGTAAGTGCACGGATTGTGACTAATTGTTTTGGATTGTCATTATAGTGTTTTTGGAATGATTTATCGTTTACGTGGGGTCGAAGGTGGCTTTTATATGGTCGAAGGAGGAACTTAGAAGGTCGAAAGGAGAATATTATGGTCGAAGGAAGCCTTAATGTGTATAATGTCTTGGTTCGAGCTATGATGCAGGTCGAAGAACACATTCGACCTATACGGGGGGTCGAATGTGCAGTAGTATAAAAGGCTTAAGTTTTATTTTGTTGTTAGGTTTTTGGTCATTTGGTCTAGTATGATAAGTGTGTATCTCTCTGTGTTTCTGGAAGGTTCTTAACTTGTTTATTTCATTATAAACTCAATTGTAAAGATAAATCAACAATGTTTATTAATGAAATGATGATTGAAAAGGTATTTGATTGTGTCTGATTTGATCTATATCATATTGCATACGATCTAGGGTTTCCGCACCTAGATTGTTCTACTTGTATGATCATATAGTTATTTTTGTCAAAACCGATCCTCAACATTTCGGCATTCCCATCGGAACGATTCCTGTTTTAGAACATAACATGCCAAAAAGGGGGCAGATACAACAATAGATGAATTCAAGTCTCAATTCACCACATCAACACCAAGTGTTGGGCAGGTTCTGGATATGACTAAAGTACAAGTTAATGGTGGTCGAATGTTTAAACTTAAGTTCCTGGTTGTATGGAACACACTTTTTGGTGAGATAACTAAATCAACAAAGGTTAACCAAAGATTTTTTGTTAGTATTGATGAAGAATCCGAAATACCAAATATGAACTGGTGCTCATACCTAATAGAATGTATCAACAGAACAAAGGCTGGATGGAAGCAAGATCAGTATAAATGGGCCAATTGCAATGCTTAGTGTAAGTACTGTTGTAGCAAAACGCATTCACATTTGTAGTAAAACACATTACAGTTTTTGAAGTATGTTTACTTTGTGTTAAAAATCTTTCAGGTTATTTACACTATTGAGTAAAACAATGGACACAATCCTGCCATTGTCATGACACCAGCAATTAGTTACATTGCAGCAAATGGAAACTCATCTTTATAATAATGGACCTTTGACTGATATCGAAGACGGTGACGATAACGACGATGCAGATGATGATGGAAATGATGAAGGAAATGATGGAGGTGGTGATAGAGATGATGAACAGCTTCAAGATGAAGAAAGTGTACAAGACAAAAGTTCTAAAAAACAAGCTGTAAGTAAGACAGTGAAGGATGTTATTAATGTTCTTGTCAGACTGCAAGAAAGAGAGGGAAACATCAATGAGAATCTAAACGAAGAAAACGATGAGTTTGCTGATTATGAAGATCTCGACTGGCGTGATTTTGACATGGGAACTCAAACACAACAAATGTTTGAGTATTGTGCCACACAACCACAACTAAGTGGTGTGGAACGTGACAAAGAACAAATTGAAGCTGCGGCAAAAGCTAAAAAGGTATGTATATTTCAAAAAATACATTTGTCATATGTAAAAACCTTGTATTGATGTTTTACCATTAACTGCATCAATGTGCATATGATAATATCAAAACGAATTTGGAAGTAGGGTAAAACGCATTCATTAGTATGATGATTAAAAACTGTAATGTCTCTGCAAATTGTCAAAACGCACTTAGTTGTACTAAAACGCATTATTTGTTTTCCATAGGTTTGGATGAAAAAAATGGACACTATCATTAAGAAATACCTAGCCATCCAAGAGGAAATGGATGAAATGGTTAATCAAGCTAGAGATAAGTACTTTTGGTCACCTGAATTGTTAGAGAGGTGTAGGAAATTGGATGAAATCAGAAGTAAATCTTATCAAGGAGAAGATGTTGATCAACATCACGATGTAGAAAGAGGTGGTGTTGAACATGTGGTCGGCCTAGAAGATAATCAACAATCTGAAAATGATGATGTGGAACATGCTGCCGAAGGTGATAAGATTGTTGCTGAAGAACATAATGCAAATATGGTTGCTGAAAATGTCATTCCGAAACCATATGCTACAAAAGATATAGCCATGGTCCAAGAAGGTGGATGTTATTGATAAAAGCATCCAAAATGAAGTATTGAATGAAAAACCACAAGTAAGTGCAACATATTACTAAAACGCATTTGCATTAATATTAAAACGCATTCATATTATTTTATATTAAAAATGCATTTGGTTTATTATTAAAATGCATTCATGAATTTTCACAGTGTGAAGTGCAAGCTGATATGCAGCCTGTTGTTGCAAGTGAAGAAGAAAATGTTGGAGTTGATACAGCAAAGAGGGTTGATGAGAATATTGCAGAAGTTGTTGGTGATGAAATTGTAGAAGAGGAAGAGATAACTGATACAACAACTGGTATGCTACAAACGACAGCGCCCGGTTCTTTGAGTATTTAAATGAGAATGTTGCAGAAGTTGTTGGTGATGAAATTGTAGAAGAGGAAGAGATAACTGATACACCAACTGGTATGCTACAAACGACAGCAACTGATACAGCAAAGAGGGTTGTAAAAGTTGTTGAAACCGACTCAAACCTTGGTGATACGTGGTTGAAAGTCTTGTGCTTTTAGTATTTAAATGTTAAATCTTATGTGTTTGGATGTGTTGATATGTGAGAAAGTGGATAACTATGCGAAATTGATGTTTTGTAGGTTAAACACGAAGATTGGATGAGTTTGGGAAGAAATACATGGATTTGAAAAGAAGATATTATTTTATGATGTGAAAGGTTTTTGAATTACGAAGACGTGGCCGCGAAACGGAGTAAAATGAAGTTGAAACGAAAAAGTTATGAAGAAAACCGGAATTTTAGCAACTGGTCGCGTAGGGCAGCAGAAAATGGCTAAGGCAATCTGGTGCTAGCATAACCTATGCCAAAATTGGGATAGGGTACGCCATTGGCGTAGGCAACGCCAAAAGTGGTGTAGGATACACCAAAAGCTGCCGATTTCAAATTCAAGCTCTTAATTGCACGAGTTATGACGGGGGTTACGATGGGAATCAATAAAAATCAATTCCTTTGACCAGAAAATATTATCTCATCATTAAGAATCAATTCCAATCATTCCAATCGATCCACAATCATTTTTCCATAATTTTCCATCACTTCTTGAATATTGAAGAGCGAAGAACACAACATTTGAAGGTGACAGATAATGCATACATGCCACCTGTGTAAAATCCGAAGATTGGGAAATTAGCAAGACTTGATCATCCTCATCACCATGTATTGGGTAGATGATGATAATACTTGTCCTTGTTGTGGGAGCCCATATCATTTGTGGCTAGATTGTCCAGTGACCCGTAAGAGAATTGAAGCATATATATATAAAGAAAATATCGTATTATTTTTGGGCTAGAAAAATCTAAAGGTTCACGTTTATCTTCTTCACATCATCAGCCACACCATTCAAACTCCAACGTTATTATCAATTAAATAACAAGTATCAAGGGAGTTCATTTAGCCAAAGGAAACAAAAATATCAAAACCATGAGGAATATGATGACTACTATCCTAATAGCCCTCAACCGGCATATGAAGAAACTCAAAACTCACGAGATTCCAAATTTGATGTTATCATAAATGTGATAAAAGAGATGAAGCAGCGAAATGAAGTAAGAGACAAAGCTCATGAAGCTTTGTCATGCAGGTTCATCAACTAGTCGAGGAATTTGCCCAACTTAAGTGTGAGCAAAATGAGTTGGCCTATGGTATTATGGTAGATTCTGATATAGATGAAGATACTCCAAGTCTTTCTGAATGGTTTAAACCCAACTAAAGACTTAGCATCTCATGAAGATTTGGTGGCTGAGGTGAAAGTTCCTCACGAATCTCATCCCGTGTTGATTATGGCACCCAACAAAGTGGAGGATGAAGGTTTAAAGATGAAGAAGAGGAAGGTGAGCTGGGAGGACATTGTGAAATTTATTGTAAAATGGCCCCGCAACAAGAATCACCCAATTCTCATGCCAATAACGGGGAAGCAATTGTGGATTTGGCATGTGAACTACCGAGTGTATGTTGGAAACTCGGTAGGAAAATGTGGGATAAAACCTTCATGCTTGGATTCGATGGACAAGTTGAAGGAGAATGAACAGATTGGGGCATGGAAGGTAAACTACCGAGCTTATCTTGTAATTCAGTATGAAAATGTTCACTTCGACTGCCGTGAGTAAGAGATACTTGTTAGTTTTTGTATATTTTTGTATTTTTTTTGTTTTTTTTTTGTTTGTGTGTTTTTTTTATTATTTTATTTTGTGTGGTAGGTAAATAAACGTTGTCGGTGTATTTCCTATATAACCCTCACGAGACCTCACTCGTCCTCATAACCAGGCTACCGGGAGGTTTAAACGATCTATCTTAGTTTGTATATTTTGTCCACTGGTCAAAATTAACTAAAAGATTACTTGGTAATGCTTTTCAACAAAAAGTAAAACCGATAACTCTTAATGTTTTTGTGAGAAGCTTGCTTCTACACACTTGCGAGATGCAGGTTTATTTATGATGTAAGTGGGACTATTTTGTTGAAGAACACATGGAATTGAAGAATGAAGAAAAACCAGGTGCATTTATTTCCATCTCATTAATTTTGATCGTTTACTTAGATTTAATAAGTGGATTGTAAACTGTATATTGTTGATTGGGGTGAATTCTTTGGTTTGGCTTTATCACATTCCTGTAAACACTTTGAAACTTTCCCAACACATTGAGGACAATGTGGACTTTAAGTTTGGGGAGCGGAGAAAAATTTGAGTATTTTTAAATCTACCATTTAAATTAAACACATTGAGGACAATGTTAGCCTCAAAGTGTGGGGATGGGGGAGAAAATGCCTAAAATTTTTCAATTTTTTTTCAAAAATATCCTCAAGTTTGCATTCAAAAAGACACAATTAACAAAAGCTAACATGGGATGTGTGAACCATTTTGATCCTTTTTCATGGTTAAACTCAAAGAAACCCACGTGATTGATGCTTCATTATAGTTTTATAAAAATTATGGGTGTTTACTTGGAAGTAGGTCACTTGATAAGTCGATTATCCACACATGTCACATACCCTACCCAATTCCCATGTGAATATTTGAGTCACCATAACATGCTACATTTCACATACTATTTATGCATGTTATGTTCAGTTGAATTTGAGTGCGCCTACGTGATCATATGTGGTAGAATTTGTGTCTTTTGATACACTTAAGACCATGGGCCAATTTTTTGCACAAGAATGATTAAGGCATTAGGTTTGGCCTTTTTATTTTTACACCACTTCTACATCCTTCACCAAAAACAATTTCCCTTAGTTAAGCAATCTTGAGCCTAAACTTTTCTCTTGAACACCCAAGTTAACCTATTTGACCCGTTAACCTTTTTATTTTAAAACCCGAGTAATGAAAAATCAATTTTAGGATGTTCCTTTGTATTGTAAATAAGTTTGCTTTAAATAAAAAGCAGTGAAAAAAATAAAGAAAAAAAGAAAAAAAAAGGAGAAAAACACAAAAACATGTGTGGGCTTTGAGAAAATAAAAGGCACATAAGTTGCGTAGATTATACATACTCTTAATCTAATGTAATAAAAATCGAATTTTCGTTACATTAGTCACTTTCAAATTTCCCCTTCCATACCCTTTCACCAAGCCCCATTAAAACCCTCCAAAAAGACATTTTGACTTGTGTAATAATTTTGTGCAATTTGTTGGAGAGTGATTGAGACGCAAACCTATGCTAACATGGGTTACATTCGGCTAAGAGTGTTCATATATATACATATACTAGTCATTTTATGCCGAGTGGAGAGAAAATTGTGAGGCATGTGTCTGTTGAAGCATTGACTATTGAAGGTGATCTAGTTTTGGGTAAACATTTGTTTTGAAAATGAAGATCATAATATGTCCTGGCATTCTAAATTGTGTGGTTAAAATGAGTTGGGTATGACTTAGGACCTTAGCTTGCATTGCATAAGGATGGTGAGCTATCTTGTGTTTGATAGATGTGAAAGTGTGAATTGAGTTTGCTTGAGGACAAGCAAAATATAAGTGTGGGGATGTGATACGTGGTTGAAATTCCGGTGCTTTTAGTATTTAAATGTTAAATCTTATGTGTTTGGATGTGTTGATATGTGAGAAAGCGGATAACTATGCGAAATTGATGTTTTGTAGGTAAAACGCGAACATTGGATGAGTTTTGGAACAAATACATGGATTTAAAATGAAGATATTATTTTATGATGTGAAAGGTCTTTGATTTACGAAGACATGGCCGCGAAAACGGAGTAAAACGGAGCTGAAACAAAAAAGTTATGAAGAAAACCGGAATTTTAGCAACTGGTCGCGTAGGGCAGCAGAAAATGGCTAAGGCAATCTGGTACTGGCATAACCTACGCCAAAATTAGCATAGGATACGCCATTGGCGTAGGCTACGCCAAAAGTAGCGTAGGATACGCCAAAAGCTGTTGATTTCAAATTCAAGCTCTTAATTGCACGAGTTATGACGGGGTTACGATGGGAATCAATAAAAATCCATTCCTTGACAAGAAAATATTATCTCCATCATTGTGAATCAACTCCAATCAATCCTCCAATCTTTTTCCATCATTTTCCATCACTTCTTGAAGATTGATGACCGAAGAACACAACATTTGAAGAATTCTATGGCTATGCTTGGCTAAACACTTATTCATATCTGGGTGTAAACATTGATTCTAGGGTTCTAAACATTTGGGTATTTTCTATCTTTTATTTGCTTTTGTTTGTCAAACAATTGTGTTGATTTGCGATTAATCTTATGTTGATGTTAGTTTAGTTAATTGATCTTGTGCCAATTTCTAGTGTCATGAACATGTTTCCTTGTTTTAACACAAATCTAGGGTTGTATGTTCTAGAGTTATAAAGTATATTATCGTCCATCATAGATGTTGATGATTCTTGATACCTAAACCTAATGAGACAACCAACCCGCGAACATCATTTGCAATAGTATAATTGACCCATTTGTTAGAGCCTTAGTAATCAATTGTTGAAACCCGGGTGTGAATCTTTTATTTATTATTGTTTACAACTCATTTCTACCAATTACTTTCATTGCAATTTAATTTCAAGTTTTACTAAAACAATCAAAATCTTTTCACATCATCTTATATGAATATAATAGCAAGCTTCATAATTAATCAGACACCTTCATAAATAGTTTCAATCAACTTTATAACATTAACACCGACCACAAACTCTTCGTGGATCGACACCTTATTACCACTAACTACGAAGTTAAAGGTGATAAGGTAGACATATAAATCTTATATTTGACCGACCGCGACATCCGATCACTTGGTAAAGAACAACATGATTAAGTGCAAGACAAAGTGGATTTACCTGAAGTTCTTGCCAAACTACCTTTGCTGCAACCTGAGACGGAAAAGATAAGGGGAAGGGTAAGTGTGTAGATGATGATGTTGGAAGGCCGAATAGATCCAAAATCCGTCATGGGCGTTAATATCTCCTTACGTTGGGAAAAGTGTGTCACTAGTTGAGAAGCTAACACAAGATGAAACGCTAATAGCAGAGTACATGATGGCACCAATCAGGGATAAAATGTAAGTGATGTTTATAACTTGAAAATATATTTTATTATAGAAACTAATTTTTTTCTTAATAATTTTCAGGAGAGTGGTGTACAAATCAGATGCTGGAACAGATACATATAAAGTTATTTTTGAAAGTTTTCACCAGGTATTTGGCACCATACAAACGCACTGGATGTATGGACTGAGCTACTCAACTATGAGGAAAAAAAAGGAGATGGTAGTTCAAACTACAGGCTATTTTGCAGCACTACAATGATGGTCCCAAAAATAACTTCTGTTAAAACGCATTTACATTGTAACTAAAACGCACTTTAATAGTATAGTATCAGTCAACAGATGTTGAATCTTACTAAAACGCATTTGTATTATAGTAAAACGCATTTGTATTATAGTAGAGTTTTAACATTTATCTTTGATTGATTAGTAAATGTACTTCTTTTGACATTGCAGCCATCTAACTACTACGAGGCAGGAGTATCTTGGCATGATAGGGTTAGGGTTTTTAGGAACAATGTGCAAGATATAATGAGGAAATTCAAAATAAAATCTCTAGATGACTTTGACATAATTATAGTGCCATTGCTCATAGAAGGTCATTTCTATCTAATGTGTTCTGATGTGAAGAATGGTGTGACGGAGTTGATTGACAACTCAGAGGAAGAACCAGATTTTGAAAAGAGATATGGTCAGGTGCCCGAAATCCTGGTATGGAAAAATTAAAAAAAAATATAACACATATTATTAATGCCTAAACAAATATTAATGTTTTGGTGTTTACTAATTTATTTCTTGTTTGAATGTGTGTAGAGGCATACATTGTACTCACTTTGAGAACAATGTGTGAGAGAAGCCCCGGGATTGAGAAGGTTGAGAACGCACCTATAATACGGAGGAAAATGCCTTGGAGAACAAAAAAAAACATTGTTGACTGTGGCATATTCGCAATACGTCACATGGAAACATATAAAGCAAGCAAAAATTGGAATTGTGGGTTTGTTTGTGAGTCAGAGCTACAACAACAGCAGCTAGACGCTTTGAGGTTCAAGTACGTTGCGAAAATAATCCTTAGTGACCACAACAAAGTGAGGGATGAAGTTATAGAACAGGCTCACAAGTTTAGCAAAAGACCTTATAAACAGAAGATGATGCAAAATGCTTACCAAAAGCTGCTAAAGCGAGTAGATAATGTGAGCTGAGTATTTCAATTTGCTTGTTTTGACTTGGGATCAGTTGTTTTCAAAGATGATAGTCATAATGTTGGATATTGGTCTTGAAATGCATGTTTCTGTTGATGTTTTTATATTAGTCTTATTATGTCAAAACGCATTATATAAAGTACTAAAACGCATTTGGAAATACATGTGCTGGTAATATTAATCAGTGAACAAACGCATGCACATAACTTAAAACGCACTTGAATTTATTCAAAAAGCAACATTTTACAATGGAAACCAAATACAACCAACATAAGAAGGAATGTGACAACCGTCAACGTCCAGGTCAACATCCGTTATTATTGTCATTTTTTGTGCATATTTAGACATCTTGCACACATTATACCCCCCCCCAGTCTAGTGAAGCATGAGTTACTCAGAAAAACTCAACAAAATCACCCACTACAAGGTGTTCTAATCAGGTTACTGTCCTCAGCAATCGAAAACACTTCCAATATGGCAAGCTTGGGTCAACATTTGATGGAAATGCCTTCTAACACATGATAACTCTTTATTAACACATGTATACACCTTAGCCCTTGTCATAAACAATACCACATGTCGACATTTAACCACATGAAATCATGACTAATTAATCCATACATGTTGTAAGTCCGAAATAACACGATATCAAGTAACACAAAGGATTGGCGGAATCAAAACGTTGTGTGATTCAAGAAACAAGATGAATGATATGAATGAAAAGCTTTCTATTGCATACGGTTTCAGAGAACCCTCTGATACAATAGAGTTATTTGATAAAACCAAACTGCTAACCTAACAAATGAACAGAATAAAACATTATATAGGTCCTATGCTAGGTTTGGCCCACATGGCCTAGCCCAAAGCCCAAGCCCAACCGAGAACTAACTAGTTCTCGGTCCAAACACCATAAATGACCGAGAACCCCAAGTGCTCTCAGCCTAAATATTAAAACACGATATGGATCACTGATATCTAATTCATAGCGTTAGTCTCATTATTATAGACCCAACAATCTCCCCCTAGACTGATGCTATCAAATGGTCTTCATAACTTGAAGGTAGCATTGTGATCTCCCCCTCGATTGTTGCTGAGGTGTTGGCATTGTTTTTGTTGAAAGTCTTCTCTTCTGTACTCTCAAACTCGTGCCTTTTCTTCTTCTCTAGGAGTAAAATCCACATTTGGATGATCATCACCATTTGCTTGAACTCTTCCTAAAAGAAGATGTGAGAGGAGGATTCTCATAACTCTTTTCTTTTTCAGTCTTTTTCTTTCAAGAAACTTCATAGGTACTTCTTCATGTGTACTTTCATTATCAGAACACACCATCACATCAAGTTCTTTTGACTCGGGTACATCTTCTCATCACAGTGTTTCATGCTTGTCACAACTGGAAATCATTCTTCATCAACCCCTGATTTCCTTTTTAAATCGAATTCTGCACATTCTCATAACTTGGTAAGCAAACATTTAACTATAACAAAGGATCCAGTATCATGAACACCTAGTACTTCCAAGTACTTTCACACTAAATTTTCAAAAATTTATATTTCTCTCACTATGGATGATTGGTCAATTCTTGAAGAATGGTTGATTTTATAAAACAAAACTAAAATAAAAATAAATTTAAAAGCAAAACAATAGAATAAAAAAAATTAAAATAACCAAACTTTGTTATTCTTAGGGGAAAATACCACTATGATCTAGACTTATGGACACTTATCAACACGGATCTACTCCAGTTGGTCCAGGCAATTGCCAGTATATTTGTCCACTTAAACTTATTGCCTTAGACCTTCTTATTTGACTATTTATGACTAATTTATCATGTTTTGGTGTATTAATTATGGATACTGAAGCAAGTTACAATCAAATCCGAGAATTATATGTGGTACACTCTATCATGCAAGTAGTTTCCCTACCACATCTTTTCAAAGTGTCTGTTCTAGAATTCTGAAACCCTTGACTGGGACTTGGTTGGGAAGAAAAAAGAATAGATCATTTAGAAATAGAATGGTATAATATACAAATTAATTTGATCTCTTAAATGATATAGGTTTTGGCATTTTGGGCTCTAGAGGGCCTCTTTTGTTGTGCTCATTGGCATCTTTTTGGGCAAATTGGCCTCTTTTTGTTTTTGATCTATAATGCGACAATGTACAGCTAGGTCAGCATATATCTGGATGCAGCAGAAACTGACATTGCCTAGCATCCCCAGGTCTTTGCTTACACAAAACAAAGGAGATACACGAGTTTTTTAGAAAAAGTTTCAGACCTGGAACACATTGTGTATCGGGATGTCACACAAGCATTCAAATAAAAAATGTACCAATTCCAAGTAACGTTTTCTACTGAGGCCATATGTTATCTTTAAGTGTGTCACTAGAACAACCAATTTTCCAGTCGTCAGGACCAAGCCTACCGACACATCACCCTAGAGGCTAACCGTTTCAATACCGGTCTTACGTATGTCAGCCTTTTCACATGTTTTTGTATTTCTCTTATTTTCTCTTCTATCTCCCCCTAAATGTTGTACATAAATAAAATAAAACACTATTTTTTGTTCCTTTTCCTGATTCTCCCTTCTCCCCCTAAATTTTGTGCATAAATAAAGGGAAAAGAAAAATTTATGTATAAAATTTTACCTAAAAATAAGAAAAATCTTTTTGTTCTTTTCTATAAACATTCTCAAAGTGACGACCAATCAATCAGTTTCAAAATTTTGTACATCAAATTTAAATATACATGTCGTGCTGGCCGTACCTCCCTTCTCTCCTTCAAAGGAAACATACTCTATGTTAAAAGATGTAGAATTATGTAACAGAGAGATGTCACTTGACATATGCTTGGAATAACCACTACCAACACATTAGTGGTTGTTGATAATCCTCTTTGGTTGTCCCTGCATGAATAAGGAGATTAATAAAACATCGGTACCCAGATCATAGCGGTCCTGGGCAGTCCAGAAGCACCAATGTAAGACACGTCTTTCAAACACATATCCTTTAAATATGGAATTGCTGCTGCTTTTGGCTTCCTATGTTGTTTAGGCTTAACAAACGATTTGGTTACTTTAGGAGTAGCAACATTAGGGTTTTCAGGTTGTTTAGATATAGAAATCTGTTTTTGTTCTTTAACAACCTTTCGTTTGTTCTTAGCAGCAATCCAGTCACCATCAGATGGTTTAACCTTTGGATTCACAGTTTTCTTAGTCTTAGTTGAGAAACCTTCATCGTCTTAGAGTAGTAACTATCCCTAGGTGTAACCGTCTAATGTTGTCTATAGTAAGGCACATAAGGACGATGTGCGCAATTGCGAGCAATGTGACTAGGAATTCCACAATTGTAACACGTCTGCTTCTTCATGTAAGGAGAATATCCTGGTTCATTCGATCTAATGCAGCACTCTTTGATATGTTAGTGTAACGCCCCAAAATCCCTTACTAATCATAATCTTATTGAATAAATAAAAATGCGACAACCATTAACGAAATCAATCTTGAAGGGCTGGAATTGGCATGTGGCCAAAGTTGAATTATTAGAAACAAAACAACCAGGGAGTTCATTCCCTGGCCTTCAACACACACGACAAACATACACACATAACACACACAAAGACTCAATCCTTCATCCATGCTCAATTCAGCCAAGAATCAAAACTTTACACCTTGCATGAATCAAATTTCTGATCATCTAAGGCCTAATAACCATCTAGGTATCCTTCATCTCATCTAATTTGGTGTATTATTGCTAAGTAATGTATTATTGTCGACATTGTTCATGTTATAGATTATTAACTTGAGGTAATGTAGATATGAATTCCCTACCATCCGCATTGGATACACTATAAAGAAAACGAGTTGTTTGTGATTAACGCTCGTACCGGGCGAATGAAACCGAGAAAAATGGCAGATGTGGCCATGGATACGAAGTTTCGCCACAACGGTGAGATGTTAATCATAGGGTATGATTGACAAGTTGAAATGTGCATAGATAGGAAGTTGTCTAATGAGAAGAATGGGATTCATGGTGATTCTTAACGGATTCTAATGTAGGGCATAAACAACCTTAGACGAAGAAACCATAGGTATGGATTGTTGCGCCCATAGGCGTTATTAGGAATAATCAATGGGATTAGCATTTGACGCTTTTGGTTATTGAAACGGAGGTGTTGTGACAATAGTTGCAAACACCGCCTTAATCGAACTTCAAGCGGGTCAACTAAATGGGAACACGATTCGGGGAAAATGGTCGCTTTGGTTAGGCCATTGTATTCGAATTGATTGGTATGTTGTACACCCACGAATCGGGGCTCTAACTAAGAGTTTTAAGGCCCCGAAGTCAAACCGTGGCTGCACATTTAAGCTCCTTTGTTGCAGGGCAATTAGGGGCTGGAAATATAGTTAAGGCTGCAAGTTTTGGGTGGTTTCAGCATGAAACGACCGTAGGCTACGGCACCAGGCCGTAACCTACGGCCCATAATTTTGGCCAGCAGCAGAAGTTGCCAGCCGTAGGTTACGGCAGGCCAGCCGTAGCCTACGGCGGCCTCCACACTAAACGGCAACAGCAGGAGCAGCCAGCCGTAGGCTATGGCTGGTCGGCTGTAGCCTACGACGGTGATTGGGGGCCGGTTTTTTTGGTCTCGTTTCGATGCGTAAATCCTATAGATTCTCATGTTATCCGGTTTCGATGTAATTATTAAAGCGTTCAAACCATATTTTGACATTTATGATGTACAAAACCTTAGGTACGCAAGTGGATTAAATGGAAGATGATCATGATTAAATAAGGAACCGAATGCGTTAAATGTTGAAGTCTTTCGGAAACTCTCTTTTGTTAACAACAACCTTAATACTTTTGTCAGTTGCTTGAATTAAGCTTTCATGTTGATGGGAAAACAATTCAACTCTCGTTTTGTATTAAATTATGATATTTAAAACTACCATCATCATCAAACTTTTGTTTTGCATGTTCTTGGTGGAATGGTTGTTTTAAATTCGTTTAAAAACTATATTACTCGTTTCAGACACGTTTTAGTAAACGGGGTCTTACAGTTAGCGCTTGCAGTTCCTGAAGATTCATGAAGACAAGTTTTTATTTGTGCAGTTGTTTGCTTCTGTGCACTTCTTTGTGTGACCTGAACCTGTGCATGAAAGTTAGCACATTTATGCTTTCTATTTTTCTGAAAACAATTTTCATTTTGTAAAACAGGTTTTGGTTGCGCATATTTCTCAGATGTGTCATTTACTACTGGTTTCAAGAGAAACTTTGGCACATAAGGACAAGTAGTGCTTGATAACTTAGAAGTTTTTAAACATCCATCATCACTTTTAGCAAAAGCAGTTGAGTTAGGTTCATTGCTCTTAAGAACGGAACCTACACTAGCATCACTTTTAACAGAAGAATCAGAAATTGTTTTTAGTTTAGAGTCATTAGAATTAAAATATTCTTCATCTCCTTCAGTCCATTCTTCAACTAAAATTGTTCCTTCACATGAAGTGGAAGTATCAGAACTATTCACACATTTAAATTCAGTAGTTACTTCTTTTATTGTTCCTGTCCCGACAGTTCGCGAATCAAACAAATTTTCTGAGTCAGATTCAGCTGATGTTTTCGACTCAGTTGACGAACCTGAAGATCTTTCAGAGTTGATAGATTTTGCAATGCTTTTAAACAACATTGATTCAATTGATCCTAACGAAGAATTCAATTTCGTTGAAGCTTTGTCAGCATTGACAATGTCAGAGTTGTTGTTTTCAGATTTAACACCAGTTCTCATTTCATTACTTCCTGATTTTGCAAACTTTGCGATGGGAACAAAAGTAAGAGGAGCAACATACTTAAATTATTTCCTATGACCTTCTGGTTCAGTAATCTTAGTTGGCACAGACTTAACCGGCTCTACCGCTAACCCCTTTGGTTCTGTTATCGTTATGGGAAAACTCTTTACGGGTTCAACCACCAACCCCTTCCCATATTCCATATTTTTCTCATTTTCTATTTCCTCATCCGAAAGAGGCAATCCGTTGTAGTTGTGATTGTAGGGGGGTGCAATTTCTACAAAACCTATACCAACTCCTTTGTTTTCCCTAAACTTGAGTTTTGAACTTATCATTTTCTCAACACGCTCACTAGAACAGTCAAATTTTCTAAGATGAAAATCGGCATTTTCAAATTTTAATTTCAAAGAATCTAGCAAGTTTTATTGCTTAAATCATTATTGTATTGAACGACATCCTTTTCTAAGGCTTCTACTCTAAGTTTTTAGGCAGCGGTTTGAGTATTAAGGCAAGAAATCTTTCCTTTAAGCTCGTTGTTTTCTCTTACCAATTGAGAGTTATAACCTTTGTAATATTTAGCCTTTTCAGCACAAGCATTAGAGCATAGATCGGAAAATACCTCATGTGAAGCATGTTTGATATATCGCACCAGCACAGGAACCTGATACTCAACAAGTACTAGAACAGTCGGAGCAGGTGTGGAAACTGTAACAGGTGTGCAATGTGGCTGAGCAACAGCACTATGATTTTGCGCCTTTTCTTATCGCCTGAATCACAAGCTTTAATGATGGAGATGAGTCCTGACAGAGACAATTGTTGAAGATCCTCCGTCTTCTTGATCACGGCAACATTCGTATTCTAGTTCTTCGGAAGATCATTTAACATCTTCTTATTTATCTCAGAATTTTTCAAATTTATGTTTGCGGTCTTCATTTCAGTTACTAGAGATATGAATCTCGCAATTTGATTTTCAAGGGTTTCACCAATAATGCAACTGAACTGATTGTACTTTTGTCGCCACATATCCCTTTGACTCTGTTCATGTCATCATTGCCTTCATAAAATTCAATCAAAGAATCCCATAATGCTTTAACAGATTTTGTCTCTCTGTATTTTGAGATGATCTCTGGTGCTAAACCCATAGTCAGTGTGTCGAGAGCCTTTTCATCAAGCTTGACTTGGTCCCAATCTTCATTTGTATATTCAGATTCAGGTTTAGTACTGTAGTACCTTTCTCTTCATCTATAACGTAAGTAATTGGGTAGGATCTTTGCAAATAGCTCTCCAAACTTTGGCATCCTTTTCTTTAACATGTTGAATGAACCTAAATTTCTATTCAGCAAAAGACTCTCCCAACATCAACATGGGAACCCGTGTGCTTGTTGCATTCATGACTAGGATCAAAATCGAGAGCTATTTTCAAGTTCAAGAACCAAAAGATAAATCGAGAACCAAGAGACTCCTGAGAACAAACTCCAATTGATAATCAATGAAAATCCGAGAAACATAAGCAGTCCGAGAACCGTGTGAAATCCTAATGAAATTCCGAGAACATAAATAAATCTCTAAGAACCAAGCTAAATCTGTGAACTAGTCTTGAAACCCAAAAACACTTAAAAACGAGAACCCAGCTTCTATTCGAGAACACAATCCGAGCACTAGCTAACAAATTCAAGAACCCACATCAAATCCGGAACCCAAACTTTGATACGAGAACTCCACAACAAATAAGTGAACCCGAGAACTCAAAATGTGAACCCTCACCCGAGAACTACTTTCCCTTGATGAAAACCGCAGCCGAAAAGTAGATGTCGTAAACTTAAATAATTAAGCTATGTGCTTGCTAGCTTAAAATAATTCACCTGCTTTATAGCTAGCTTAATTAATTAAGCAGCTTGTGAGGTAGCTTCAATTAATTTTGACGTTCTAGATAACTTGCGTTCCTTTTACGAGAAAAAATTTCCGAGAACATATTTGAGAAGCTAGCCTGCTAGCCTTAATTTGCAATTCAATAACCACAAAAGTGTCCAAAAACCGCAAATAATACCTTATATGATTCACCTGCCAACTTTTATTTGAGATGGTTCTCAAAAAAAAATATTAGTTCTCGAAGACTATTTTGCTTTAATGGCCAATAGTGACTTCTCAAAATAATTTCACTTAGAATATGCCACACACCACTCTAATTTTAAATTGATTGTGAGTTGATTTTGGAAATTTAATTTCCAAATCTTTTGCCAACAAAAGTTCCTAAAAATATGGAAACACTTCTTGGCTCACGAAATCAAGATCAAATGCTTATATTTTCACTGTTCTTCAATATTCTTAACCTATTCCTCGAAAAACAATTCCGCCAATACACCTAAGCGGGCTGATTAGATTAATGAATTAAAAAAAATTGTAAAACTAACCGGAATCTTCAACCGAGCCTCAAACTTGAATCGTTGATATCTTAACCGAGCCTTCGAAAAGCTTCTTAGGCTTTGATACCAATTGTAAGTCCTGAAATAACACGATATCAAGTAACACAACGGATTGGCGAAATCAAAACGTTGTGTGATTTAAGAAACAAGATGAATGATATGAACAAAAGCTTTCTATTGCATACGATTTCAGAGAACCGTCTGATACAATAGAGTTCTTTGATAAAACCAAACCGCTAACCTAACAAATGAACTGAATAAAACATTATATAGGTCCTATGCTAGGTTTGGCCTAACCGAGAACTAACTAGTTCTCGGCCCAAACGCCTTAAATGACCGAGAACCCCAAGTGTTCTAAGCCCTAAATATTAAAACACGATATGGATCACTTATATGTATTTGATAGCATCAGTCTCATTATTATAGACCCAACACATGTTAATATCGTCATCGACCTCCCATGAAAGCTAGTTGAACACATGGCATCTTGATCAATCAAATAGATATTCCTATATCTAAATAACTAGAATTCATCAAGCAAACCACTTATATATTCTTAGATATATATAGCCAATCACTTATCACCTCTCACCATTGATCTAGGCAACACGATGACCATATCTATACACATACATACACGGTTATATGAGGCCACATGCATGCCTCGATTTCCCTAACTTGCTTGCTTCTATTACAACTCCAAGGAGATCATTCACAAGTCACCAACACATGTGTGTACAAGACTTTCACCAAAGAAGGATAAGTCAACTCTTTACCCCTTTATAACCAACAACTAACCTTTCCTTTGTGGTACATACCAATCTGCCGAAAGAAAGAAGCAAGGAAACATCACACGCACTTGATCATTGTTTACATGATAAGTCCTTTTTCACACATGACAAAGAGGTATCCACAAATGGCAACTACAAACTAGTACAACCACCTTCCTAATGATCTTATTAATCCATACTAGGAGCCTTCTTTTCTTTTGTCTTATATCGGCCGAAACATACCCTATGATACCCTCTCATGCCCCTATCATACATAGTTGTCTTAAGGTTTCATGTTTTGGGTAAAAGACAACTAAGAGTAGCCTCATTCATACACTTAGAACCTTCCTAAACTACCCACTACCAATCGGATTAGAGGAGGACTAGAGAACTATCACCATCACATAACAAGACAAGCCACATGCATGAAGATTAGTCCCTTTCCTTCGAGCATGCATCGGCCGAAGCTTTATCCAAGACAAGTGCATGATGTAATAATCTAGCATGATGTCAATTACACCAAAAGGGGAACAAGACAAGGATTGAAGCACATCCAAGAGAAGATAACCTACCATTCTTTTGTTAAACTCCTTACCCCATTCAACCTTGCACCAAGTGATGATAGGAATGATAAACATAAACAACAATCAAGGTGATAAGCTTTGCCAAAATTGTTCTTGTCACTACTTGAGGATCGGCCTATATAAGGAGAGCCAAACCATCACATTCCTCACACCAATACACCTTCATTCTTTCACTTAAACTATCGGCTGAAACCACAAGCCTCTCCCCCTTGATCATCGAGCACTAGGACTCAAGATTGGAAGCTCAAGAGGAGGCTAGGAGGGCCAAGCAATCGATACATTACATCCTCTCGACTAGGTAAGATAACTAAGCTCTAAACTCGTTTTCTTTCCTTTATACCCATCGGCCCTTATTATAAATCCGTCCCCGACATTGGAGCACCATGTGATCGACTACACAACACCTTAGAACCGATTTATTTGAAGGCAACACCTTGTTTTTATAAGTAAATATCGATTGTCAACATACACTTGCACATTATATATGTATCTCACATGTGAACTCACCACACCCCGAATAGTGAAACACGAAGCTAGGTAACATACTCCCATCACAATCAATGTTTTACAACCTACACACGGCCCTCTATATGTGATAAAGTGTCGATTTTTTGAATCCAACATATTCGTTTATATACACATGGCTATACACCATAATGGAAGGATAGTTGTATTCGATTTCCTTAAAAACGCACTCATAATCACTCTCTTGTACACTAATTTTCTTGATCGAGTCGTTTTTAGAAGGATAAACAATCGGATCATGGATGACATTGTATATTAGGAAATCGGCCATTGTTATAACATATGTTAAGAAGGGCATAACACATGTTAATACTAGCATGGGTTTTATAAAGGCCTAAACATGTGATAACATACTCATTTTACTACTAACCAACCACCCGTGTTAAATTAAGGACAACATATGGTCCATGATGACATGTGGGGCTCACTTTGGTCCACACTAAATGACACTTTACTACAAAAACGCCACGTGCACAAGAACATAATCCACATCTATCAATATTGTGGTCCACAATGTCGGGTACACAACTTGTATGATAGGCAAGAACGTACAACTTACTATGTCCCTATTGAATCATAGGACAATCATTGTTTGGGCGATAGTTGCTTCACATTTCAGCTTCACTATACCACATACATCACTATCAAGTGAGTTTTCACAGCCCCATTTTACTATTTTTACATTTTCGGGGGAAAAACATGCTACAACTAGTACAATATCATTTGGTGTGTATATTCTATCGTGACTACCATGTGGAACATGAGACATTTAGTTCATATTTTCTAGAGTTGAAACTATCGAGTGCAAAAAATTCAGTTCTTACAAATAAATACTCAATACCCAAGTAGGCTTATAAAATATGTCCTCGTCCTTACATACACTATAACCATTAGCTATCAATAGCCATGGAACACTTTAATAGATCTATTGGGTTGACACCCCCACTCTTGGTTAGTCGCTCTAACCGGTTACATACAAAAGAGTGTTAGTATTCTACTATATACATACATTGTCTTTACTGTACAATGAACGAAGCACAACAGTCAAGAGGTTTGGTTACGGGACTCATGGTTTGCACAGTAATCATTTGCTTAGCTAGCTTATGATTGGTCATACACGAATTACACAAGCATTTTACTTAGTACATTCAAACCTGTGAACTCACCGACATTATTGTTGACAAAACTCTTATGCATGTTTTTCAGGTAATTGATGATGAGCAGCATAGGTTTGAGAGAGGGGTTCGAGCATGCACTGGGTGGTACCACTTTGGAATGGGTTTTGTCAGTCACGTAATGTTTTAGTTTTAATTTCATGAAATTCAGTCACTTTCCTATTTTCCAGACAATGTTATGATGGCTTGAATAAATTTTATGACAATATCCATCCTTTGATGGTACTTATTTAAATAAATCTGTGTGTTGCTTGAACCTTGTGCTTAAAAACCTTTCGAGGTAGCATTCTCGTGTTTCCGTCTTGGCGGGGTGTGACAAGGAACATGATAATACATTAATATAAAGCAACGTAGACACACAAACATTAAAAGGGTAGAAAGGTTTAGAGTGATTTGAGAAACTTGATCTTCATTTCCATTTAGCACCTTAAAAGAGCTATGGATTTAGTAAGCTCTTCAACCAGATTCAGATCTTTTTGTTTTGCATCAATCATGAACACCACTGCCAATTCATGAAGACTAGAATCGGCATCGTCTTCAGAATGTTACATACTTCTTCTTTTCTAGACATGCCTTCTTGGACATTGTTTAAATCATTCATCAAAACTCTCTCTGAAGAATGTTCCTTTATGATTTGTTCTTCAATCCTCTTGATAAAAAGAGATCTTGCAGAAGATGATGATGAAGAAGACATTGTTAGTGTAGATTATGTTTGTGGTGTAAATCAGAATGTACATATTGAGGATAATATAGAAATAATAATATACACATGACAAAATAGAATCACATGTTTTACTATTCATCCAGTTGTATTATTTGTGAAAAAAAAACAGTAAAACGCACCTAACAATATGGTAAAACGCATGTGTCGATATCAAATTAATCATTGCTTGGAACAAATGCTAAATGACATTCCAGATTCACCTGTTTTACTGTTTTGAGAATTTTTAATAATAAAATATTAAATTTTGGGCAAAGTAATAAAAAAAGGTATGAATACATTGTAAAAAATAGAAAATTATTTTTATATAGGTGTAATTATTATAGGACTCTGTATAAACTTTAATCACAATAAATGAAAAAAAAAAATTATTGTATTTTGCAACTTGTTATGATTTGATTGACATTGAGTAAAAATTAAATACTAGTTATAATATTCAACTACCAAATCTCTCCATGATTGATTATGTTTAATCTCTACATGAAAAGCAAAATGTTAACATAAAAATGCATTCAATTCATGTATAAAAATGTCAGATAATTTTGAAAATAAAAATGCAATTTGTTTTGATTTGATTGATATCTAAATAAAATTAAATGAATGGTTAGTATCTTCAACTAACAATATCATGAATTTATTAGCCTAATTCTCTATATAAATAAACATCAAAAACAGACTAACTCATTCTCAAAAAGTAAAAAAAATCAACAACATAAAAAAATGGCAAACCACAATGAATATGCAAGCAACAATATCCAAGTGAAGACAGTGATCATGGTTGATTCTTCAACTGAGATAAGGAATGATATCAAGGCATCTTGTTCTGTGATTGGTGTTAAAAAGAGGTACTAAGGCAGTCGAAGAAAAACTTTGATGTCCATGAAACGCTACTTGGTGAACCAAAATCAACATTCAGAGATGAAGCTTTAGAACTCATCAAACAAACAAGAAGCTTTTGATGATTTAATCTATCATAGCCTCAAGAACATAGAAGAAACCATCTCGGAAAAACATAGCAAAGAAAAGGAAGGGTATGGATGAAATTTTAAACAATAAAGATTGAAGGTTTTGTGAATGGGGTGGGTGGGTTTTATCAGATGGTTGTTTTTTGTCAGTAATCTTGGCTGTTGGTGGTGGCTTTAGGAGATTTAAGTTAGTTTGTTTTGTTTTACGTTTGTTTTAAGTGTGGTGGTTTAAGGGTATGTGAATGATGTGTGTGTGGTATGTAAAGCTTGAAAATCTTTTTTTTGGTATGGAATGGAGGTAATATGGTATATTAGTAAAACGCATTTAATAAACAACTAAAATGCACTTAATAAAAAAAGTCACTCTCATTTCAAAGTAGCATATAATCAATTTACACTAAAACACACATCTAAATATAAAACACAGTTAATAAAATGAAGTCAATCTTCATCAACTTGGTCTTCGTTGTCTTCAGAATCATCTTGCTGTTGTTCATTTTTTTGGTCTTCAGCATTTTCATCTCCCTCATTTTCATCTTGTAATAGTGTATTTTTAACCCTGTGTTTCCGACGATCATGACCTTTCTCCCCACAAATCTTACAGGTACTTTTCCTTTTGCCCATACGACTTATAGCTTTTTCTTTACTAGATTTAATTCGCTTATGTGAACCTCGACCTTGGTTTTTTGGTACCGTTTGGCAAACGGAAAATAGCTTCTGCTGACTTGTCATACCTAAGCAAACTAGAGTATCGGTCATACTTCTTTTGAGTTGGTCTACTAAATCGACGTTCGTCCCACCTGTTCATTACCTTCAAATATTCACCAGCCCTTTGTGTATGCACACCTAACAACTCATCAAAGGTAGCATAAATCTTCTCTTGTATATCAAAGAATATAGACCTCGTGAAAATTTGAGATGCTTCCTTCTCAATTGGAAAACTAGTCCAGAAATCAGGAATAGTATGCCTTGAGTCATGGTCATTTTTTCTATGATTAAACCTCTGAGCTTCATTAAGTTTTGAAATGGTTGAAAAACTCAACAAGTATCAACTGAGAATTCGTCGCTTGACAAAAAAAATGATTCTCACTCTCTGATCTAGATGTTGTCCGCGTTGGACCAGACATGGGTTCATCTCGGTAAAAAGCTGGATCCACATAGTTCTCAAGTTAAACATATCCGTCAACCAATTGTTTTCTGTTAGCTAGTAATCAGTCATCACAAACCCCATTCAAAGTCAAACTTCTCAGGACCAATTGAGTCCGCCCAAACAATGTTACAAACTCGACGCTTGAACTCATCATCACTACATAATGTGCTACCCACCTAAGATTAAAAAACAAAGTATAAAAAATATAAGGTTCTTCACCATATGCTTTGGGGTCCTCAACAAGACCTTCAAATATTCACCAGCCCTTTGTGTATGCACACCTACCAACCCATCAAAGGTAGCATAATCTCCTCTTGTAAAAAACAAAGTATAAAAATATAAGGTTCTTCACCATATGCTTTGGGGTCCTCAACAAAGACCTTCAAATATTCACCAGCCCTTTGTGTATGCACACCTACCAACCCCATCAAAGGTAGCATAAATCTCCTCTTGTATATCAAAGAATATAGACCTCGTGAAAATTTGAGATGCTTCCTTCTCAATTGGAAAACTAGTCCAGAAATCAGGAATAGTATGCCTTGAGTCATGGTCATTTTTTCTATGATTAAACCTCTGAGCTTCCATTGAAGTTTCGAAATGGTTGAAAAACTCAACAAGTATCAACTGGGAATTCGCCGCTTGACAAAAAAAAATGATTCTCACTCTCTGATCTAGATGTTGTCCGCATTAGACCAGACATGGGTTCATCCCGGTAAAAAGCTGGAATCCACATAGTTCTCAAGTTAAACATATCTGTCAGCCAATTGTTTTCTGCTAGCTTGTAATCAGTCATCACAAGACCCCATTCAAAGTCAAACTTCTCAGGACTAATTGAGTCAGTCCAAACAATGTTACAATTCGACGCTTAAACTCATCATCACTACATAATGTGCTACCCACCTAAGATTAAAAAACAAAGTATAAAAAATGTAAGGTTTTATATAGGAAATTATAAAACAAATTAAGAAAAAAATAACAGTAAGACATAACTATAAAACCGCACACTTATTAGACAAAACGCATCTATATAATTGAGTTTTAAAAAATGGTAAGAAAAGCAAAACGCATTAATAAAACTGTAAAACTTATTCAGTGTCACACCCCCCAAAATGCCACAGCGGAAGACTTAGCATGGTGGTGAACGGAGGTTGGTAATCAATGGTGTAATAGCAAGGTAATAAGTATTTGGACAATTTACATAAAACTTATATTATAAAAGTTTTAAAATTTAGACCCAAAAGGATCTAATCATTACAAAAGCTCCCAAGATCATTATTTTATCACAAGTCCAAACACTACATTGCTAAAAACACTTGTTATTCCACCAAATTCCGACACATCTATCTTGTACCTGAAAAACATGTCAAAACATTTGTCAACACTAGGCTGGTGAATTCACAGAGATTATTAAATAACATTTTCACTTACCTTGCAAAAATTTATTAAAACTCTTTTCGCTTTACCACGAAAAGTATATCTTCTAGATTCAAGATATAGATATAGATTTAGATATAGATTACTAAGACAATCATGTGGATTCATAAACTAGCTAGGAATATGATTATGTGTTTATGTTATATGCTCATAATCAACACATGACAATTTGGTCCCCAATAGGTGTTTCACTACACCGAATTTGAAGTAGTTTTCCGAACTATGAACAGAGCGACTGGTCGCGGCTAGGGTCGTCAACCCGATGGATCCACCAACACTTCGCTTGCCCTCTATACCAAGGCTAATGATTATGAATGGCCCTGAGAACATTTATCTTAAGATTTCTTTTTACTCTCAACTTCCAGTCCCGAAAGGAGATTATTCGCCCATATATTCGTACACATTCCACAATTTCCGTTGTCTTTCCCTAGTAATCCATTTAATTTTACAACGTGTTTTTCCCCCGAAAATATTTATAAAAACTTTATAAAAAATGGGGCTGTGAACTCACCTTGTGATAGTTTGAGTTATATTTCCAAATGCTTGATTTTCTGGTCGTCGATTTTCCTAATCATGAAAATCGCGTAAACGACTATGTTTCACTTATTTTTCTAAGTTATAAATTCAACTTAGATTTTTCACACAACATTTTCTAAAGAAAATGTAATCCTTTGAAATATTTATTTTCAAAACATTTGTTCTTATTTACGACTCGTCGGTGATCATGACTCGTTTTTGGTCCGTTGTTATATTAAAAACACATAGCATCTTTTATTTTATAATTTCACACATATTTTTGCTTAGCATATATATATATATAGTATCATGCATAAGTTAATTTAATCATTACAACATGCAAGACACCTAGTTACAAAATTTAGTCAGTTTTAGGCGATATTTTGCCAATTTCTCGAAATTCCAATTCGTGTGACTTGTAAAAACATGTAGTATTTTAAATATACCTTTATTTACATGTTTTTATCTTAAAAATATACTTTTGAAACCCTGTTCAAAATCAGATTTGAAATTCTTACAAATTTAACCGTTTTTTCGCCTTTTTATCGCCTAGTTTTGTACCGGACTTAATCAAAACCTAGTTTTTGAACCAATACTCAAACTTTTTGGTCAAACAAGTTATTTGATGGACTTTTATGTGATTTTTAGTATAAATAATCAGACCTCAAATTTTCTTTTAAAATCACTCATTAAAGTCCATAATTCAAGTATTTTTAGGTCCAAAATTACCCATTTTCTTATAATTTAAAAAATCTAATCATTTTCTTTCAAACATGAGTCATTTTATACCCATTTATAGGTCAAACTTACTGATCTAAATCAGGTTTAAAAATCTTCATAAAACCTTTAAATTTTCATAGGTTTTAAGTTCATACTTTCACCAAATGGTTCATAACTTGATATCCATAATCCAAGACCATAATGTGGGTTTTCTAAACTTTTATTTTTATGAAATTTTCTGTTTTAAACTAACATTTTCAAAGTTAAATTCCATATGTCAAAACCATGTTTTAAATCAATCTTATTATGTATAAAACTCATTAAATTGTGTTTAATCAAGAAAACTTCATTTTTATACATACATACATACACCTCACGGCATACATACATATATAATATCTTTTATTTTTCATTCTTGAATCAAAATCCCACATTCTAAGTCTAGTTTTATCATCTATAACAAGAAATTTAACAAAAATCTATAACTACACACACACACACATTCACGGCTATATATATATCACTAGTTTTGTTTTTCCCATTTTTAACTCATACATTATCATCTTTCATCACATAAGATCATGTTTAATAGCTTGAATCTTGTTTATCAAGGGTTAGATCATACATGCAATAAGGTTTTTGAGTTAAATTTTGAAATACAAACTCACACATACATATATATTATATATATATATATATATATATATATATACACGGCACACTACACATATATACATACAAACTCACGCACACACTCATACACATCCAATCTCTCTTTTATTTTTTTATAAAAACCATAAGTTTACATGTTTATTTGTGTGAATCATCCAAGTTTAATGATAAAAAGATAGAAAATAATATGAAATAGGTTAGGGTTTATACCTTTTTGGAACAAGAAAGAAACTAGCTTGAAAACCTTTAAAATCCTGATCAAATCTTCATTTCTTAAGCTTTCTTGGATGTTTTGATGCAAAATGTGGCTGATTTCTTAGTAGTTTTAATTTGAAAAAAATAATATTAGAGAGAGAGAGGGTGTTTGGCGGATGAGAGAGGAAGAAGAGGAAGGGTTGTGTGTTGAAATGGTGATGAAGATGAAGAGTTTTGAGTGAATTCATGCATTTATAATGATTATACATGAAGTGAATCACCAATATAGGCTTTGGTGGCAGCCTATACACTCGACACACACACACACTTATAGCATGGATTACTTGTCAACATGTAGTAATATTATTAATTAGTGGGTATTGGTGTAGATTAGCGGGTATATTACTAATTAACGCGGTAGAAGCCTTTAACTGTTTTAAATACCCGACACCCTTAAAAATAATATTTTTGACTCCGGACATAAAATAATATTAGTCGAGTTAATATTAGGTGCTATCCAGCGTAAGAATGGCGAATTTTCATAATATAGGCGCGCAGAATGCGCGGTATCGCGCGTTGCGACTAAAATCACCATTTTTATACTCTAAATTTATTCCTCCATATTTTTCAACTAAATATGATTAGAAATATTATTTTACACTTAAATTTCAAATTTTGGACTTTAAATACTACCGGTTCATCACCAACGATCGTATTTCGCGCGCAAAATCGCTACGCGACAAGATTTTTAAATATGACACCTCTAGTCATATTTTTATATATAAAATAAGCTTTTGGACTTAAAATTCACTTTATTAACTCAAATAATTATTTTTAAACATACACTTAACTTTACATTAGTACGGTTAATTCCCTGCTAAAACGCCGGGTGTTACAGTCTCCCCTTGTTTAGAAAATTTTCGTCCTCGAAATTTCTTTTACAAGGTTCGTTTACGTCTCCTTCGGAAAAGATGGGGATATTTGCGCTTCATTTGGTCTTGGCGTTCCCACGTGAACTCGGGTCCACGCTTGGAATTCCACTTGACTTTTACTAACTTGATCCGATTTCGCCTTAGTTTCTGGATTTTCCAATCCATAACCTCAACAGGTTCCTGAACAAATCGAAGCTTGTCGTCAATGCAAACTTCATCAGGCGGAATGATTAGTGTCTCATCCGACAGACACTTCTTCAAGTTAGACACATGAAAGACGTCATGAATCCCACTCAGATCTTGAGGTAGTTTGAGACGATATGCAACTGAACCGATTCGAGCTAGGATCTCAAATGGTCCAATGTACCGAGGGCTCAACTTTCCTCCTTTACCAAATCTCATCACACCTTTCCAGGTGAGACTTTCAAAAGAACACAATCTCCAACCTGGAATTCCAATGGTTTTCTTCTATTCTCCGCATAACTCTTTTGTCGATCTGCAGCTGCTTTCAACCTTTCCCTGATCTGAACAATCTTGTCAGAGGTCGCTTGAACAATCTCGGTCCAAGTAGCTGCTTCTCACCAACTTCAGCCCAACAAAGAGGTGAACGACATTTCCTTCCGTATAAAGCCTCAAAAGGTGCGGCTTTAATACTGGAATGATAGCTATTATTATAAGAAAAACTCAACCAACGGCAAGTGAGTATCCCAGTTTCCTCCAAAACAATCACGCATGCTCGCAGCATGTCCTCCAAAGTTTGAATGGTTCTTTCACTCTGACCATCCGTCTGAGGGTGATAAGCTGTACTCATATCTAACCGAGTACCAAAAGAATCTTGGAGTGTCTGCCACACTCTGGATACAAAACGTCCGTCTCTATCAGAAATGATTGATACTGGAACTCCATGTCGAGAGACAACTTCCTTTAGATAAAGAGATGCCAACTTATCCAATTTGTCTTTTTCCTTGATCGGTAGAAAGTGAGCAGACTTCGTTAACCGATCCACAATTACCCAAATAGCATCATTTCCTTTTGCTGTTCGAGGTAATTTGATTACGAGATCCATAGTGATGTGCTCCCATTTCCACTGGGGAATTTCTGGTTGTTGCAGAAGCCCAGATGGCTTTTGATGCTCTGCTTTAACCTTTGAACAAGTTAGGCACTTGCTGACATATCTGGCAATATCTCCTTTCATATTGGGCCACCAATACAATTCTCGAAGATCTTTGTACATTTTGGTAGAACCTGGATGAATAGAGTATCTGGACTTGTGCGCTTCGTCCATCACTAACTGTCGCAAGTTCCCATATCGAGGTACCCAAACTCGATCCAAAAAGTACCTTACATTGTCAGCTTTGGGTAAGAGATCAACTTCTAAACCTCGTAATCCTTCAGCCTTGAGGTTTCTCTCCTGCAAAGCCTCGTTTTATGCATTACAAATCTTTTCTGAAAGACCTGTTTGGATAGTTAAACCCAATGCACGAACCCGTAACGGCCTTTCTCTTTCCTTCATGCTCAATGCATCAGCTACAACATTAGCTTTACCCGGATGATAACGAATGTCGCATTCATAATCATTGAGTAATTCCACCCAACGTCGCTGCCTCATATTGAGCTCTTTCTGGTCAAAGATATGCTGAAGACTTTTATTGTCGGTGTAAATCGTACACTTTGTACCATAAAGGTAATGTCTCCAGATTTTGAGAGCAAAAACAACGGCTCCCAACTCCAGATCATGAGTCGTGTAATTTTTCTCGGCACTTTAAGCTGGCGGAGGCATAAGCTATGACTTTGTCGTTCTGCATGAGCACACAACCAAGATCCAATCGTGATGCATCGCAGTAGACTATGAAGCCATCGGTTCCCTCCGGAAGTGACAAGATAGGTGCACTACACAACTTCTGCTTCAACAACTGAAAAGCTTCCTCCTGCTTCTCTGTCCGGTCGTACTTCTTGTCCTTCTGGGTTAATAACGTCAACGGCTGCGCTATTTTGGAAAAATTCTGGATGAATCTCCGATAATACCAGCTAGACCCAAGAATTGGCGTACTTCAGTTGGAGACTTAGGTGCTTCCCAGTTCTTGATTGCTTCAATCTTCAAGGGTCGACATGAATACCTTTCTCGTTATGACATGTCCAAGGAAGTGGACTTCCCGGATCCAGAATTCACATTTCGAGAGTTTGGCATACAACTTCTCATTCTTCAGTAGCTCAAGAATCACTTCAGGTGTTGCTGGTGATCTTCTTTGGTTCGTGAATAGATGAGTATATCATCGATAAAGACAATCACGAATTTATCCAAGTAAGGTTGCATACTCTATTCATGAGATCCATGAATACAGCAGGCGCGTTAGTCAAAACCAAACGGCATCACCAAGAATTCATAATGACCGTACCGAGTCCTGAAAGCAGTTTTGGGTATGTCTTCTTCTGCTACCCTCAACTGGTGGTATCCAGAACGTAGATCGATTTTCGAGAAATAACTTGACCCTTGCAACTGGTCAAATAGATCATCAATCCTTGGTAGTGGGTACCGATTTTTAATGGTCAACTTGTTCAGCTCTTGATAATCTATGCACATTCGAACGAACCATCCTTCTTCTTCAACGAACAAGACCGGTGCTCCCCAAGGTGAGAAACTTGGTCTAATAAATCCTTTGTCCAACAGTTCTTGAAGCTGCTTGGATAACTCTTGCATTTCTGAAGGAGCTAACCTGTACGGTGATCGGTGCTGCTCCAGGAATAAGATCGATTTTGAACTCAAGTTGTCTTGACGGCGGCAATCCAGGTAAGTCTTCAGGAAAAACTTCTGGTAGTCTCGTACAATGGGAATTTTCTTCCAATTTTCGTTCCTTAGCTTCTGTATCCACCACATTAGCCAGAAATGCTAGACAACCCTTACGCAAGAACTTGCGTGCTTTCATCACACTGATAATCTTCAAACCCTGAACCGCACTTATCACCACGTACTAGCTTGTCTGAGCATACGATCTCAGCATGGTTTTTCGATAAACCAGTCCATACCGATAACGACGTCAAAACTTCCCAAATCAACAGGTAACAGATCAATGCAGAACTTATGGTTTTCTAGAAAAAGATTGCAATTACGGAAGACCTCACACGTTTCTATACATTTCCCATTAGCCAGTTCAATCGAGTACTTTTTATCTAGTTTACTTGGCTTCGAGCCAAGGAGAGATTTAAATCTTTTAGAGACGAAACTTAAATCAGCTCTGCTATCAAAAAGTACTAAAGCATTTTGGTCATTGATTAGAACCGTACCGGTAACGACGGCCGGATCTTCCCGAGCATCCCCTGCTTTCATCTCGAAAGCTCTCCCCATCAATTTAGGACACGTTCTCTTGACATGCCCCTCTTTCTTTCCGCAGTTGAAACAGACGGGATTCTTCTTGGGAATTTCCGCTGGAATCTTAGCATAGCAGTCTTGAGCCAGGTGCCCAAATCTATTGCAATGGGTACAATGTCTACATTCCCCGAAATGACTTCTGCCACACTTTTGACACCTTGCGGGTGGGTACCGTTAGTTCCAGCATTGATTGCATTAGCAGCAGATATCTGGTTTGAACATTGATTCATGCCTTTCTTACCGCGCGACGCTGAAGACCATCAGACCGCTTTCTCTTGGAGCTCTCTACCTTCTGCTCTTCGTCAACCGACTTCTTTTCAGACCCAACCGGCTTCTTCCCGGTATCACCCTTTTTCGCCAATAATCCTCTACCGGACAGCATCATCAGTGAGTGATTTTGCTAGAGAGATGGCTTCTTGGATTGTTGTCGGATGGGAAGAGGTAACCATTCCTCAAATTTCTGGCGCTAAACCCAGATATACCTCTCCACCTTGACGTAATCGGGTGTCACCATTCGTGGTACCAGCCTCGCTAGATCGTCAAAACGGGATGTGTTAGCCTTGAACGTCAGAACCGTTCATGGTTAAGTTCCAAAATTCCGTTTCGATCTTCTGCAGTTCATTTCTCGGACAGTATTCTCGAATTAAACATGTCCTTGAGTTCCGCCTAGGTGAGATTAAAAGCGGCAGTCTCACCACGAGCTTGAACCTGCAAGTTCCACCATGATAAAGCCTGGTCCTGAAAAGAGCAAACTGCATACTTGACTATCTGCGCGGGTGTGCAACCATTGATCGCTATAACCGACTCCATCTTTTCTATCCATCTGACGATGTCTAGAGGTCCTTCGGCTCCGAAAATGCCCTTGGGTTACAACCTTGAAAGGTTTTATATGTAACACCGGGGATTTGGTTTCCAGTCGGAGCACCAATGGGGTTTTGAGTGCCTGTGCCACTGGCATTACCACGGCCTTGACCAAGATTGGCATTCTGTTGGTTAAATGTCGTATTAACATGCTGAGAGATTAGTTGCGCTAAACTCCTCTTGTGTTGTGGGTAAGCCTGTTCCTCTTCTTGGTGGCATTTTTGCAATACTTCTATTACACACAATAGAAAATATTTTAGCGATTACATTAAAATTAGTGGTTACTCAAAAAAAGATAATCAACATGCAACCAACAAGAAAGCTAAATAAAACAACAAAAGATACCACAAATAAACAGGAAATTACTTGTTTAGTTACAAAACATTAGGTGCCAACCCTAAATATGTCAAGTTCAATTTCCCTAACCAAAAGATCATAAAAACAAACAACCAACCAACTAATGGATACCCAAGGCATCCATCAAATACTCCACTCTGTGCTGCAAGAACAACAACTGACCACTGTAGTGCGCGATTGCACATTCATCCACCGCCCCCTAAGCTTTCCAGGCTCTTCAACTTCTCCTCCATCTCCTTAATCTTGAC